>JAAGNO010012103.1:0-22327 GCA_033439905.1 Ceryle rudis
TCTGTCAGTAGTTACTGAGGAGAAGAGGCCAACCCCCACCTCTCTACAGCCTCCTGTCAGGTAGCTGTAGAGGGCAACGAGGTCCCCCCTCAGCCTCCTCTTCTCCAAACTAAACAGGAAAAACTATCCTCTTGCTTGTAAAAGTTACCCAAAAGAAACTTTTAGGTGGCCCGTCCATAATTAAGTGACTTGTCTGATTGCTTTCAGAGACTTGTACAAAGATTACTGATGGCCTCTCTCAATTTTTTTTATCACTCTTTTAATTAAAACTTTTGAGAGGAAAGAATTCTAATCCTCAACATCAAAACCCACTTGATTCCTTCAAAATGGTTCATGGGTAACGTGGGGTTTTGGCAGAATCATTAACTGTTGCTTTGTGTCTGTCTTCTTTTTTCCCTTCAGCGATCTCTGAACTGTAACAACACGTACATAGAAGAGCCCAACATGTATCGCACAACTATTGGGGAATCCACTGTCTCCCTAGAAAGCACCGTCAGGTCAGCCAAGAGCCACAATAGCTACCTTGCTTATATTCTCAGGTAATCAGGTGGCAGGTGCATGGCTCTCAGGTGCTTGCCTTTCCCTTTTCATTGCTCTTGTGGAAAATGGAAATGTTGTGGTTCAAATGCTACTTGGTTTATGTTTTACGCGACTGTCATTTTCTTCCGTGCATTTTCTTTTGCATGCATCTTTGTGGAGAGTTCCAGCGGCGCAGTGGTTACCGTAACTGTCATGTTAACTCTGTGGGCCGTGCTGCTTGTCTGTTAAAATCCAGAGATGTCTGGCTTATTAACTTCAGGCTTTTTCAGAGTGTGATTCCTGTGGCCAAAGGCAGACAGCTACGTTAGGATAACCGGTGTCTTGCTGTAAAAGTGACCACGCTGACAGTCGGGCACAGGCTGACTGGCATCCGCTGCAGCTGTCTGCCTTTCACCAGAAGAGTCTCATCTGTGTGTCTGCCTTGTTGCTAAGATCAGTTAGGTGACCGAGAAAATTGTCCTCTGTTTTCATTCTTAAAGGGATGAGGCTGCTCACAAGCTCAGTGGATCCTCAAGTCAAGCAAGGGCTGGTCAAACTGAAGCAGATTCCTCCATTTTTCATAGGAATCCATCAAAATCCAATGGTAAGAATGTGTTGACCTGGTTGTGCAAGTTGTGCACCTTCTCCTTTTCAGCACTTTTTTCAAAGGCTTCTGTGATAGGAAGAGCAGTTCGTCAGACTTGGTGTGTCCCATTCCCGTTATGCTCTTGGCATAACAAGCTACGCAGTGGCTGCCTTAGTAGGGAATCCTGGAATGGAAATATCATGTGTCTGCTTCTTGTGATGGTTCAGTTTTAATCTGACATCTCTCACAGCTGTTGAAAATTTCTGGCATCCCCTTTCTTTGTCACAAATTATGTGCTGTTGCTCCTGACTTTTAATTGGAGGTCTTCTGACGTTTGAGACCTCGAGGCGATATCCTCCTTCACTGCTCTGTGTTTTGTACAAGAATATGAGAAGTCTCTTGTCTGATTTCGTTTCATTTGGGTCTTTGTGTTAAATTTTGTTACCTGGTAGCAGTTTTTAGGTGCATTTGCAGACTCACTGTTTATAGCTGCTCTTGGTTTCCCTGTGTGCGGTGTTGATTGAGATCCTATGGAGTTACTCTTCTGCATATTGAATTGAGAAAAAAGCGTCCCCATTCTGCTCTGCACCTCCTGTGCACATAAAGGGTCCTGACCACTAGCTGAGCTAAGTGGTTGTGCTTCCCATAATGACTTAGATGGATGCCACAGTCCTCGGGAATTAATGCTGTGTACACTTACAGATGTAAGAGCTCATCCCTGGCATGGCCTGAATGAGACACCTGCCTTTTTTTTCTCCCATTGCATTTGTCAGATGGATTTGTTCATCTCCTGTCCACACTCTCATTGCCGTGTTTCCCCTTTCCACCTTTGCAGAGCACGACTCAGACTCTGACAGTGAACTGTCCCTCGATGAACACAGCAGCTCTTACGCCTCCTCCCATTCATCGGACAGCGAGGAAGATGGGCTGGAGATGGAGAAAAAGTGGAACACATCTACTTCCAAAAATAACGAACACGGCCCACTCCACAGCACACCCAAAGGTACTCCCAGGGCGAGGGGAGAGCAATGGATTTATTCCCTTCTATAAAATAGCTTTAGAGTAGATGGGACAAATTTGCCAGGCTACCATACGGCGAAGACAGCATCCCTACTGCTGTGCCTTGCTTCTGCCGAGTTCCTTGTCTCCAGCTTGGAGACCTTTCTTCCTCCCAAAGGCTTGTTCTCAGGGATGACTGAGCACAAGTAAGAGGATACTTGAGCAAATCTGCAACTTACAGTGCTCAGGCATGGGGTGGGCTTAGCAGGCAAGTCCCCACAGCCCTTGGAAATGGTACTACCCAGCCAGCAAAGTCTCTTATGAAGGAAGAAGAGGAGGAGGAAGCAGCTGGTTGTTTTAAGGGCAGGGGGAGGAAACACCCGCCTTTCCTCATGCCGTACAGGTATGTGGATGCAGTGGTGTCGGGGAGATCCTGGACCTAAAGAGCCGAAGATCATTGGCCGTTAATATCAGTACTGTGTGGCAGGGTGCAGGCACTTCTAGGCATAGTTCATCTTGTCCTAAAGACAAGTCAGCTAGAAGTGGCACACAACCAGTCTGTGTGCTGTTGCTCTTTCACAGACACAGCACAAGGTGCCTTGGGTGCCCTCACTCCTCAGAAACCAACCTCCTCAAGGAGCCGGTGGGATTGCTGGCTCCGAAGTGCTGAGAGGGCAGGTTTGCCTCACACTTCTCTGTAATGGAGCCAGCAGCCTTGCTCTAGGAAGGGTTTGGACACCCTGCCATCCTACCGGGTGGTTCTTGTGGGGATTGCTGCACCCCGAGGACGGTGCAGTCCAGCAGGGATCATCCGAAAGGGTGCTCTGATGCCACACACTTCCTCCGCCACGGGCAACAGGGCTGGCTAGGCAGCAGCTGAGAAAACATATCAAAAGAAGTTTTTGAGCTAGTGTTTTTTTGCATTGCAGTTGATACCCTTCCCAATCATGTGAAACCCTATTGGCCCACAGAGTGCTTAACAGCCAGCGACAGCGAGGACCCCAGCGGGAGACAGAAACTCAAAGTTGAGACCAAGGTCAACGTAGAGCTTCACAGGGAAAACCAGGTGAACCACAGCAGCGAAGCACCGCAGGACAAGGAGAACGAAGGGCAGCAGAAAGAGAACAGACCTCTGTCCCACCAGAACAACCAGCAGCCAGAGCAGAGGAAAGGTAGCACAGCCAACCCAGCTTCACAGCTGGACTGGGTGACTGGGGGGTTAATGAGCATTAATTAGTTCTTATGGTAGCTCTGGCAGGGAAGAAGACTTTCCATATGTCTCCAGCCTGTGTAACCAGACAGGCCGTGGGAAGCTAGCAGGTAGTTGCTGAAGTCTAACCTTTTGGTTTTGAGGTGAAGTGACAAACTGGGAGTCTGATTAAGAAGTATAAAATGTCACTTCTTGGATGCGTTCGGCTTGATAAAGGAAATTCCTGATGCGTTTCAAAATTCTCATTATTCCTTCTTTTCTGTAACAGGCATCTTAAAAAATAAAGTGACCTACCCTCCCCCGCTGGTGGACAAGAACATGAAGAATCGACTGCGGGAGAAGCTGTCGGATTACAATCAGACCACGATCTCATCCAGGACTACTTCCCTGGGGACAAATGATGGGGTCCGCTCTCCTTCAGACTCGGGGGTGACAGTAAAAAATGCTCGCAGGGAGCAGTCTCGAGACCAGCTCAACGGCATGGCCATGAATGTCCACGTGGGAACAGGGCTTGCTGACACCTCAGACTCAGAGTAAGTGCCACATTGGGATGCCCTGGCACACCTCCCATAGCTCTGGTCTCTCACTCCATTTTTCAGGCCCAGACTTCCACATGAGCAAGGATTTCACCTGGTGACTGGACCAGAGGCCTTCGCCCGTGACTGTCCTGATGCCTTGTCCATGCCATCTCCCCAAGCCATCATGTTTCACTGATGAGAAGGCCAAAATAGGTATCATGGGCAAGGTACCACGACAGGCACCTGTCGCTAGTCACCGTGGCATGCTCTGAAATGACAAGGCGATGTGTTACTGGCACGTTGTGGACTAGAGCAACATATCTCTGCCCCATCACTTTGCTGCAGGACTTGCTGCGCTTGGCATGGTGTCCCCTGGTCACAGCGAACTGGGCTCCCACATCCACACAAATCATCTATCCCCTCCCTGACCAGTGAGCTGCTGAGGTCATTGCCTTCCCCAGCCCTTGGCTACACACATCACCAGAAGAAGGATGGACTTTCTCCACTCCCATGTGCTGCCAGGCATCTGGGCTGGCTTAGCAATGCCTACCTGTGGTCCTGAGAGCCATGCATGCCTTCAGGGGTGCTCTGCCCAGGACTATTCCCTGCTCCTAATTCTGTGCCCCCAGCCCCTCACCTTCAACCCCCTTGGACCACGGGAACATTTGCCTTCTCCTCTGTTTTTCTCCTGTCCCCCCCTTTTGCAGCAGGCAGAGTGTTTGGGGCCACAGGGTATGTATGACTAGTGGGGTGCAATTAGTGTGGCCAGTACCAGGCACCAAAGGTGAAGGAGAAGTAGAGGGTAAACATGGAGCAGCACTACTTCATACAGTAAGTCCAGTAAGACCAGCAAGAGCCCTTGTGGGTGTCTGGCAGCCAGCATGGAGGAGGGCAAGTAGGGGCAAGACCCCTATGAAGAGGACCCCTGAGGAAGCCCAGTGTTTTGGTGGGGAAGGGTGCTGGGATCTGGGGGGCGTGGGGTGGGTGTCGAGCTGGGCAGAGAGAAACCATTATTGGGACAGGAGATCCAAAAGCTGCCAAGAAAGTGTCATGTCAAGCTACTGACCCTAAATTCACAGGCGCGCGATTCCCAGCCTGCTGCACGGCGCCGGGTGTGCACGTTCACCGTCGTAACCCAAATCAGACATTAACAAAAGGTTGAGCGAGCTCTCGGCCAAAGGGGATGCTCAGAAACCTCGTTACTCATCATAATTCTCGCATTTAAAAGGCAGCCAGCAGCCAGATGTAAAGTCTTGAGCAAACAGTTTACGCGTAGAGTCTCATTTTTTTGTTAAGACAGATAAAGTCTTTCTCCAAACCAAGAGAGAATGCCTTGCCCAGCTTTAACTCTGACAGTGTCCCGCCTGCTTTAGACACCCATGCTGTCTGGGTGCACAGACCATTCCCAGCTCACTGTCAAAGTACATCTTTGCGTTGCCAGGAACTGGCTGATGAAATATATCCTGGTTAGCCAGGAAACGACGGAATTTGGGGGATTTTGACCATGGGTCGGGTTATGTGACACCAGGCCTGGGCTGGAGACAGATGAGGTATGCCTGTCGCAAAGGAGGAGAAGGATCTTGGAGTTGGCCAGGCTCATCGAAAGACCTTTAAACTAGATTTGAAGGGGGAAAGGAATAAAACCTGGCTCGCTGGAAGGAGGTTGTAGTGAGGTGGGTGTTGGTCTCTTCCACCACGTAACAAGCAGTAGGACAAGAGGAAGTGACATCAAGTTGCACCAAGGGGGGGGTTCAGGTTGGATATTGGGAAAAAATTAATCACCAAAAGTGTTGTTAATCATTGGAACAGGCTGCCTGGGGCAGTGGAGGAGTCACCATCTCAGGGGGTATTTAAAAGACGTGAAGATGTGGTGCTGAGGGACGTGGTTTAGTGGTGGGCCTGGCAATGCTGGGTTAACAGTTGGGACTTGATAATCCTGAAGGTCTTTTCCAACCTAAATGAAATGGTTTAATGTTCTGTGTCCCATGACTCTGTGAAAGAGGTGTCTTTAACAAGCCATAAGTGCTTGCTGCTACCAAGTGATACAGTCATTCCTGGAGAATGACCAGCCAACTTGTACTAAGCAACTGTTTTATCTCTGCACCTTTTCCATAACCTAAAACTGCTGTTGGACAGCAGATCACGTGAATCTTGTGTGAAATGCCAGGCTTCCATCAGCTTGTGAGACCTGGGTGTGAACCTTGCATCTTCACCTAAGCGTTAGCCAGACGCAAGCCCCCCTCAGAGCTTCCTCAAGAGTGCATCTCTTGGCTACTGCCTGGAATTGTTTCTCCCGGCTGGTCTTGCCCTCCAGAGCAGCATCCCCCTTGCAAGCATTAGACTTGCAAGGCATGGTAACTTCACAGGGCACGACGAGCCTGTACTAAAAAGGATTAGGTGTTTTGGGGTGGAGAGGTTTGCCTGTGCCCGTTTAACCCTAAGCCTGCCAATTGCTTCTTCTCGCTAACAGAGGCAGTAACGAAACTTCAATTTGAACCATCAGGAAACGGTGATCGCTGCTGGGCGGCTCTGGACTCCTCGCCGCGGGGTCGCCGCCCGCGCGCCTCGGACTTCATCGGAACGGCCACGTAGCGAGGAGGAGGAAGAGGAGGAGGTGGGCAGTGATTCCCACGGGGTTTCAGGTTCCGGCAGAGCGCTGACTGCTCGCGGCGGAGACGCGGCGCCCAGACGCGCCCGCCGCAAGGCTGCTGTGTGGGATGAGCCCGTGCCAAAACGCATGGAAACGGCCACAGGGACGCACGGTGAGGGACGGATACCGCCCTGCGGTGCGGACGGTGCTGCAGGGGTTGCTTATCACTGGGGAGAACCGAGGGAAGACGCATTATTATTGCAGTGGACCTACCCTAAGTCAATCCGTCAGCCTTAAGACAAGCACCAGGAGACGGCTCTTCTTTTGTCTGGCCGTGGTGTGAACCCTTCGGCTTGCTGGGCTCCAGGGAGGAATATCCCAACAAGTGTCCTTTTGTTCCTATGCCAGCATCTCTCTCCACCTCCCTATGGACACGTTGTCTTAAGAAGAAAAGAAAAAAAAAAATAAATAAATTCCTTTATATATATATATAAAAAGTGTAGATACTTTTATATATTTTGTATGGTGTTGCTAAAGAAAAAGTTCCTTTGTATATTTTACATTTATACTGATCTTCTTAATTTGATAATAGGAAATCAATTAAAAGAGGTTTTGATATTTTTTATATGAACGTTGCACAATTTTACTTGAATTTGGCATTTGATAAAGTAACTGAAGTTTGCATGGAAGCCACCTTAAGATGCAATGCAGTTTTCAAAGTAATAACGGTGAAGATTACATCCAAACCCACTACTGTAATTTATAAGTTTTGGTGAGGGATTTTGGAACACTTTAAGGACGTGGTATGTTTGGGGGTTTTTTTCGTAACCTCTTCTAAAACCCACAAAAAATGTTTTGGTTTTTTTCATTGCTTGGTGTTTTGACCTCTTCCCTCAAGTGCATTGAAACGTTCAGCAACTGAACTCCGGGACTAAAAATAAGTGATATCTTCAGCTAAGATCTCAACAGAGTCCTTTTCTGGAAGAAGTCAAATCAGTATTTCCTTTACCAGGAACAAGAAAACAAGCGGTGCCACTGTATGGTAGATTTTGACTTTGGTCTGGCTCTGACAAACCAGAGCTCTGCTCTCCCAAGAAGAGGGTCCTCCTCCTGTGGGGCAAGTTCTGCCTCAGGCGCAGTGTTTTCTTTCACTGTTAATTTCTTTCCCACTGGAGTCAGCACATTGCTAATCGAGGCAGAAATACGAGTCTTTAAGGATTTCCAGGTTTCACTGCCCAGCTCTTTGACAAAGCCCTGGCCGCCTTAGCGGTTCAAAAAGCACATGGAAGGCTTAAGGTTTTGTGTTTCACACAAAATACGCCGGCTTCACGAGTACAGGAAAGCTAAGCTTGGCCTGTCTGCCATCTTCACCTTCCTGCAGTGTTTACAAGGAAAGGAAAAAAATAAGATGTGAAAAAGTTTTCATCCAACAGCGTGGGGCAAAGCCCCACTGGCAGCTCCCCGTAGTGGGAATATGCAGCCCAAAGGGTGGCAGTGGTGTGGCCGTGACCTTCTCTCTGCCACCAAGGCTTTCAGGAGCTCCTTGCTCACTGTAGCAGCCCTTTGGAGAAAACGCTTCTGTTTGCAGACCTGTGTGTGTGTGAAAGGGGAAAAAACCCAACCCACAAAACAAAGCTAAATAAAATACTGGAGTTGAGGAAAAATGGAATCACATAGCCTGTAATCCTGGCTTCATTACATCCCTCTGCGTTTTCCAATGTACTGAGGAGGCCTGTGGGAGGGGGGAGGGGGGAAAGATGCTGTTCCCTTAAAAATTATGCAACATACTGTGTGACATTTTCTGGCTGAAAACAAAGTTTTGAATGTTTTAAGAGTCTGGCACTTGGCCGCGTGCTCAGGCACTGTGTATAACCCCTGCTAGTTGCTTTCACATCTGTGTATGTATATTTTGTCCCAGTAAGGTGTAGGTAGTTTTTATTTTGATCGGAATTGTTGCAGTAAATGAGGGTCAGTTGTGTTAATGACAAAAAAAAAAAAAAATTTAAAACCTATTTTTATGACTTTTTTAAAAGCTTTATGGCAGATTAGACACTGGAAGTTTGTTTTTGTTTTTTTAACAAATGTATATTTATTAATGTGCAGAACACTGGAATTGCAGCACAGATGAAAGGAGAATTTACAATAAATTAAGAAATTTTTTTTGAACTTCTATTCTTCCTCTGGTGGTTTATTGAAGTGCAGTGCAGATGCTGAGGGTCCAAATGGTATTTCCCCAAGCTTTAGAAAGTAGCAGGAGAGGGGACATAGAGGAACCCATCGCTCCTGTCGAGGAAGCAGAGGCTGTAAAGCATCAGCCACCAGCGCTGCTCCCTGCGGGATGCTTCCAGCTCCGGGTGCTGTCCCACGGTGGTTTGCTCCAGGTGGACACACAGGGTCCCTTTCCAGACCAGTGCCCTTCGCTGGTGCAGGGTAGCACCACCTGCACCGTGTTTCAGTCCAAACCCCTGGGATTTCTTACACCTGGGAAACAGTCCGTGGAGGGAAAAACAGCCTCTGCTAATCCACAGCAGACTGCCAGGAAAGCACTGGGTTTGGAGAGGAGGTAGAGGAGGGGAGGCAGCCAACTGGGGCCAAGCTGAGGTCTTGCTTACCCTGTACTTCTCAGGCTGTTGTGTAAGTCTTCGTTCATGCTTCACACTAGGCACAGAAGTGACCTGCACCTGTCTGCCAGCTTTCTAGCAATAAAAATACTTCTCAGCATCATCTGACCAGCATTTCCATAAAGGTTTCTAAACGTTGGGCGGTAAACTGGGAGGGTGTAAGGTCAGGGGGAGAGACCCTGGATTCTGTCATGATTTAGGGGCAAAATCAAAGACGGGATCTTCAGTTTGCAAACAGCTCTACCAAAACTTGCCATTAAAAACCCAAGCAGTCGGCCCAAAGGGAAACGTTTACATTTAATTGTACAAGTGCATTTTTTGGTGGAACACTAATACTTGAGTTTGTTCTCAAGTGTTTGTTCACTTTGCTGTGGAAAAGCAGAAAATAAGCCTCGGGCTTTCACATAAGCAGGGTAGTTACGGGACAGACCAGCCCACAATCCTGCCTCCAGTAACGGCCAACAGCAGATGTTAAGGAAAAGAGGATTATCAGCTACACATTACACAGTGAGGTGGCCCCAGCAGGGTCCACAGCCCCCCAGCACACTGCTGCTCAGGGCTCCCCAGCGAGAGGGAGAGGTTGTGCTTGTCTCCAGCAGCCCATTTTTTCCTCCCATAACATGTCTTCTTGTCGTTTGGACCCACATAAACTTCTAGTACATAGTAGCTTGCCTGATTTGGTCACAAGTAGCGAGAAAAAGCTCCAGTTTCACTCCTGTCCCCTGCAACGTGCGGCTGTACTGCCTGCACCACAAGAGGCAGTGAGCAATCGTTTATCAGTCACCTTCTCCAGGTCAAAGAGGAAGCCAGGCTCCATCCTACAGCCCTTGGGTTGTCTGTTTTCACCTGAGCAGCTTGGATCTCCGTAGTCATTCCTCGCACAGAAACACTGCTGTCCTTCTTGCCCTTCTTCAACCCACGACCAGGTGTAATGTAGCCTTTCTGGAGATGGCAGAGAGAGAGAGAAGACACCGAAGCAGCCCACAAAATGGAAGTGGTAGGTCACCAACTAGCAAAAAATAAAGATAATGAAAACAAGAAATCCCCATTTCATTCCCTTCTCTGGTCCTGATCTTTTCAATGACATTCAGCCTAAGGAAATTGTAAGGAAAAAAGTTTGCAGCAGAGATGTACCTGTGGCAGCAGCGTGGCACAGTAAGACTGCGGTCACCTAAGCGATCGCAACAGCCCAGCCACTCCAACTCGGCATCAAATATAGTCGGGGATTTGTCTACCAGAGTCTTAAAACCCCTGAATGACAATTCCAGTACGTCTGTCAATAGCCTGTAGTAGCACTGCCTATGACGATGTGTTCATTTGCCCCTATCCTTAACGCCAGGCTTAGATGCACAGCTCACCCATCTGCAGAGGATGCTCCTGCTCAGGTCTTAAAGGATCACAGAAAGATCCCCAGCAGCCCTGGTGAGATGTTCTCATCGTCCACACCGATGTCACCTGCAGCGGCAGGGCCAACCTGGGATGCGCGTGGACCTCACAGCCTCCTCTGCAGAGCTTCCCCTGGCCTTTATCTATATAGTGTGCCTCGCTTTTCCTCCCTGTAAGTAGCAATTTGCACTGAACTGATTTTCCATTTAGTCTCTTGATTTTTGGATCCATTCCCTGGTTTCTCATACTCATTTTAGTCCTATCCCTGAGGATGCCCGGAGTCCTTTGGCAGCATCTGCAGCCTTTACAAGCTACTTTTTATTTCATCCTTTGAACCATGAATGAAAATACCAAATAAAACTAAGCCCAAGAGGGCTGTTGTAAAACTTCCCTCCTTGCCAGGCAAGTTCTGCACTTACCCATAGTGATGAACATCAGCTCACACTGGCTGTGGTTTGAACAGGACCACATTGCATGGGACAGTATCAAACCGTGTACTGAAGACACGTCCATCTCCTGCTGCTCCTTTATCCACCACGCCAGGTGCTGTATTGAAGAAGAAAATTAGCTTAATCTGACGTGTGTGTCGCAAAGAGACTGTGCTAATTCATTATTGTCTTCTAAATACTTAAAAGTGCCCCCAGGAGCCGTCTGGAGCTCTGTGCTGGGCTGGTACTCCCCTTCTGTCTCGGTCAGACATCTGCTGCTGCCATCCTGCTGCTCAAACAACACTATGAATAGGGATCCACGCCTTCAAACTCAACTACTACATACCCTGAGTATATTTTCTTTATTTGAAGGGAGGCCCAGACTAACATCTCTCTGAACTGGCGCTGTGTGAAGGCAGCTGAGGCTGCTGTCAGACCCTGGCCTCTGGGATGGGTCAGGAGGCACCACAGAGGTGGAGCAGGACCAAGCCACCACTTACAGATAGGACTCTGCTTCTGACAGCTACCTTGTGTCCCAGGGCCATCCTTGGACAAAGCATGGGACTGCCCACTGCCCAGCACAGCCCGAGTCTTCTGGAGCCCCTCCTGATCTTCACAAAGCCTTTTCACTTTACATCGGAGCCGCTCATGAAACAGAAATAAACTCAAAGTTCCAGCTTTCCAGGTGCTGCTGCTCTCTTCCCCTAAAACAGTTGCAGTGTATCTAGTTAGGTGGTTTCTAGTATCAGTTTCTTACTGGCTGGGTTTCTTTCCCCCCCTGCAAATACAGCAGTCTGCAAAAACACCAACCCCTTTGGGCTCACGTGCAGGAAAACCTGTTGATTTTGGTCATTTAATGGCAGCTCTGTGGAATTCCGTCTTGAATGATCTTGCTCCTGTGCTGAGCCTGTATCACACCTTCCAAATGAAGAAACAGAATCATTAGGGTTGGAGAGGACCTGTAGGATCATCGAATCCAACCTTCATCCCACCATCTCTCTCCCCACTAGACCAGAGCCTCAAGCGCTGCCTCCGCTCGTTTGTAGGGTTGGGTCATGCTTTTGTTAGATATTCAAATGCTCAGGGAAATAATGAGCGCGTGAAGGCCTGTGCATCTATAAACAGGGCAACTGAAGCGGTGGGTCCTCGTGTATGAAGTTTTTAAACGTGGGGAATGTATTTGTAAAGTAGAACTGATTCCAGCACCGGCTCTGCTGGGTGAGAAGCAGAGGAAGGAACCGGTCTCCGTTCAAATCCTTGCAAGCAGGTGCTGCCCATCTGCTGTTGCCTCTGCATGGCAAGTGATGGGCATGACTGGTGGGGCAAGGGAAGACCTTGGAAAAGCATCATCAGGGGAGGCACATGCCAGCGCTTGCCCCTGCAGCCACATGCCCCACTCCCCCCACCCCGAGCCCCTCAGCACCACACAGCCGTGGCAGGAGGAAAAGGGTGAGAAAAGCAGAGCAACGAGACAAGCTCCGCGCGCAACGCACCGGATCATCCTCAGCCAGGCAGAGCATCGGCGAGAGGGACACATTTTAGCCAGGCTCCCGCGGGGACAGCAAGCCCAAGGGCACCGAGCTCTGGCACCGAGCTGCTGGGTACTGCTGGAAATACCATTCAGCAGCAGGAAAACTCCCAACGCTTGCAAGCGCTCACCAAAGCTGAGTGGAGGATCTGCAGTGGAAAGGCAAAGAGGTCAGTTCCGCAGTGACACGCTTACTCAGAATGGAAAAACTCCAACACGTTCATGGCAAACGGCAAGCCACCCATAATAAAATAGCTGTGTGGAGCGAGCACCCTGAAGGTACAAAGAGATAAGAGTGCTCTTCAATCAAAGCAGCTGCTTTTTTTAGTCCGTGCTCATCAGAGGTTTGGTTTTACTTTGGGAAAAAAAAAAAAAAAGAACCTACAGCAGTAATTTCCGTAGCTATAACTGCAGCTCCCAAAAGGTCACCATCTTTTAATAGGGGAAAGAATAGCTGGTTTTAAAGGAAATAAATATCCCTTTCACCTGGATCCATTCCACACGGTCCCTTCAGGTTAGGAACATTCTGCTGAACCCAGTACAAAACAGCAGCAGCTGCAGTTGGAAGCCGGTGAGGTAAACAGATTTCCAGGTGAAGCAGTAAATCAGGTGTTGACTTTGAGAAAAAACAGTACATTTTATGAGATGTTTCAATTTTCTGGATAAAAACAAATGAGAAAGCTTGAACTGGTTAACTCCTTCCCTTCCAGCTGCACAGGGAACAGGTTTCAGGGATAGAAAGGGTTCAGGGAAAAACCCTGCTGGATTAGGGTGGGGGGGGTTAGGGTTTGCTTACTGGTATGAAAAACTCCAACTAACGGGAGGGAGCGGGTGGTCAGGAGGGGCAGAGCTGCCACGCCACCAAAGCACGCCCAACGCATGGCTCCTCACCACCAGGTTGTCCAAGGGAAAACACCTTCCTGGCCAATCTCATCTGGGTTACACCAAGCACAAAACAAAAGCAGCTTGCGTATTTTCTTTCTCCCTCGTTCAAGTGACATCCCAGCTTCCCAAGTAACCATCTGCCCCACATACGACCTGCAGCAGAGCCGGTGCCATCACAACCGAGGTGGTCCCAAAGAGGCTTCTGTCGACGATGTTTCCTCTCACTGGAGCAGGCCAACAGCAGAGCGCTCCCATTTCTCACAGAGCATTTAGCTTGCATCGCTGAGCGATGTAGATACATGCCATGCATCCCTTGAGATTTGCTGCAAGCTCTGTTCCTGTTAAACCTGCCTCTCTCACACTGGAAAGGAGCTTTGCCTCTGCTGGGCTGTGTTTTCATGGCAGGTGCTCAGCATTAGCTCCAGGGATGAGTTACGGCTGGTGCCTGTTGCAATTAAGGGATTAGCTCGTGGTGGCAAGCAGCACACCAGCAGAGTTGCCTGCTCTGATTCCCAGAGCTGGTGAGCTTGGAGAGCATTTACGTGTTCCTTCTGATCCATCAAGTGACACCCAGCCTCTGGATTCAGAAAGGAGGCAACCTGCAAGGAGCCACCTTAAAAGTCACCAGTGTCAAACCTTCTGCTCTCAGTAGCGAATTCTCCAGCATTCTCTGTACTTGAAGCACTGCTGTTGTATCGAAGTGCAGAGGAGACACATGAGGGCAGTCTCTGCTCCGTGAAGTGGTCATGTGGCTTAAACAAGGTTGAACACACGGCTACTAATCAGTTCACAGAGGTTTATCGTGTGCTATTTCCTTCACTCCCAAAGCCAGGTGCAAAACTAGCTCAGTGTAAATATCTTACTCCATAAACCACCTTATTTACTATTTAAACCCAATGTAGGCAATTGTCATTCATTTCTATAAGTATTACAACGGCAGTAAGTACCAACAGCACATAAAGTGAACATCAGTTTAAAAGCCATGCCTGAAACCTTTCAAACTTGTAATAAATTGATCACACCGTTTTATTCCATAGAGGAAATTTGCTAACAGAGTTCCTCTGACATGGAGCTTGTTGATGTGACACCACCTGTAGAGTCCCTCACGTACTCCCAGAGAGGAGTGATAGATAAACATGTGTGAACAGTAGAAAACCCCACCTTAAGTAACTCGATTAAAACAAAAACTACTTTTAGTCCAGCACTGATATTAAATCCACCAGATGCCTCATGTCGAGGTAACTCATTTTTGTGTACCAGTCCTTTTTATGTTTGCAGTCTGTGCTTCTTTGATGTTTATAATTTCATAGAAAGCATAATGAAGCCATACCAGACTGGCTGAGTTTGCTTTGCCATCAGTCAGGAGGTGCAGCAAGGCGGTGGGTGCAGCCTTTGAGATGTACAGATTGACAAAGAGATCTGTGCTACTACTCATCGTTTCTTTTTTTCTTTTTTTTAAGGCAAATTTCCCTGAAGTCCTTCAAATACGAGAGGAAATTTTACCCTGCTGGTTCTAACTCCTCAGTCTCTCCTCCTGTGTTGCAGTGAGCAGTGGGCACAGGCCAGGATTTTCCTGCTGTGCTGGTGTTCATCAGCCCTAGAGAAAGCAGCAGACGGGGTGACAGAGAGATGGAATCTCTACAGCACCTGCCACAGGGGAGAGGAGCCCGCAGGGCATCTTCTCTGCTCCAGATGAGCAGAGAAGATTATATCTGCTCTGACCAAATTTCATTAAAAGCAGAAGAGAACTAGGTACACAGAGGGATGAAAGAGCTGGCTCCCGTCAGGGCGATGGTACGCATCTCTGCGTCTCCTCTTCCCTACCTAGGAGCTTTCTCAGAGCAAAAGAAGAAACTTTAGAAGTCACCATTTCTCCGGGATGCCAACCTGAAGTTTGGCAGGATAATCCAGATCGCCCTTTTGCCAGCAAGGTCTTCTGGGAAAGCCCTACCACTGCCACTGCTTGCAGAGTATGTCCAGCTCATTGCAACCCCAGAGACACAAACCCAAGAGCTCTGCAGGAGCGCAAAAGCACCAGAGGAATTTCCATCATAAGCCTCCACAGCGCTACTGGAGAAAACCAGGACAGAGCAGTTGGGTCGCTTCTTTTGATGAAAGTTCTTGCTGGAAGTAGGTCTCCTGTTGCTTTTCCCCACAGGACCTGATGTGCTGTAATTACAAGGCTGGTGTTTTCTTGGGACCGTCCTCCAAAGAAGGTGCTACAGAACAGAAATGGTGCCACTGAAATACCCACGTCCAGAGCAGGGCAATCCTCTGGGAAAATTTCATTTCTCCATGTGGGATCTAGTTAAGGAAAACGTCTCTGCGTATTTCATCGTTTCTAGGACCTTAAAACTTTAAGAGTGAGTTTGAAGCTTTTCTGTATTGACGAAATGTCTCGATATGCTGTAAAACTGCATAGAATGAGGAGTCCATTAACTCTTTCTATTCTCGAGTTCCTCTAGTTGATGGTACACGTTTAGTACAACACAAGACATTTTAGAGAAGAAAAATATCCTAGCGATTTACCAAACCCAGAAGTTAGTGTTCATCAGATCCCTCACACACCCAAATACGTGTAAGAGTCTGGTGCTAGGTCTAAAAAAAAAAAAAAAAGTAAAAAAAAAGAAATAAAACATTTCTCCTTTTTACCTCTAGCCATTCATTCAAGAGCTGGATGAAGGTGACCGTGAAAGAGAATGAGCAGCACAGCACGACGCAGGGGATGGAGGACAGGCAGGACCTGAACTCTAAATAAAAAGCCTGTGTTTGTCCAGCTGCTGGGGCTGTCACTGGCCTGACTGGTAGTGTGACCGCTGCCCAGCCCCGGTGGCAGTTAGGCTCTAAAAAGCTGCTGCTTCTCAGCCAGCTCATCGGTGTGCCACAATGACAGGGCAGCTTTATCCCTGCCTTCAGCAAACCCGCGGAGGGACGGTTCTTCCAAAGTATCTGTTCAGCAAAACCTTAAAAAAACAACCCCAAAAACCAAAAAACCAACCTTACCAATTATGGATTTGCGTTAATTGCTCTTCCTGTAGCCAACACCTCCCGACGGGGAGTCGTGCACGGTGGGGAGGGATGAACCTGATGTCCTGGTGCCTCCTGGTGCTGAAGGTGGAAATGGCAGGTCGCTTCGCTGCACCACCCAAGCGTGCCAGGTCGGGTTATGGCTATCGCATTTATGATGGATAATTCCATTGTGTTTAATTCATGTAAACACACATACATGCAGAGGAAGCGTTTTAAAGTGCTAATCATAAGCCGTGCACGGTTGCAAGTTCTTCTTACAGTGGGCCACCCTCTTCACCTACTGTCACCACTGCCTCCCAACTGTACATGCTGACACGATGCTCATAACGCCCATGTTTTCCAGGCCAGCAGGCCAGTACCTGTCCCCTCATCCATTCTTCTTGTTGTTTCTTGCATGGAAAACACATCTTTTTTGCTTGCTTACCCGTTTGAGTTTGGGAGCTTTTTGGCCTTGGTAGTAGTCGGGGCTGTCGGTCTTTCATTGCTTGGAGAAAGTAAAAAATCTGCATTTGTTTAAAGAACCAGTACCTAAGGCATTCAGAGAAATCTGCGGTCTCAATCTTTCTCTGATCCATGCTCATCCTTCAGATCAGTTGGCTCCAACCTCCACAGCCCGCACACAATGTTTTCACCATATCCCAACTTCACAACAGCTTTTCACATTTGCCCTCTTCACACGAACAGCCGCTTGGCTTCGGAAGCGTCTTCCTGGCTTCCAGCTCACCAGACCTCTGGAGAAGGCGAAGAAATGCTCATTAGTATCAGGACTAGTGAGCAGGAGATGGAAGAGCTTCATCTCTGGTGGCACTTCTCACGGAGACTGGCTTAGAGCTGCGGTGAAACCTCAGCCTTTTCTGGTTTTTAGATACTACTATAAATGTGTCTAATAAGGGAATCACGTGTTTATGGAGGGCAACCAGGAAACTCGCTTTGCTATGCACCCTCCATGTTATTTGCTCCATCTTTTGAAGGGGACCCAGCTTGAAGAAAGCATTGCTGCAGAGCAGATGGTGCTGCACGCTTCCACAGCCTGACTGCAGGCTGTTGGGTGGCACAGAGATCCCTCTGCAGCTCATTCTGCTGTCCCTGGCTTCAGAACCCAGCACTTTCCCATGTAAACAAAGGACAGCAGAGACCCTCAGCAGACCATCCTGTGCTGATGTGTCCAAGCTGAAAGGGTTTTGGGGGTGCAAGGAAAGACTGAAAATTCTTGTTTGGGAATAAAGGTGGAAGAGGAAGTTGGATCCTTAACTCTGAAACAGCACGGCCCTGAAATTCAGGCAGTGGAGGCTGCGCTGTGAATCTTCAGAGTGGTTCCATCCCACTACTGGTGGGGTGAGTCAGCACAGGTGGTTTCACACGCTCACCTCCCAGGTGCTGAGTGGGGCTCAGCCTGGTCCACAGGGGCTGAATGCCAGCATCCATGCAACAGCCGTACACACAAACCTGAATGTTGTATCCAAAAAAAACCCTTTTCTTTTTTTGCTTATAATTATGCTGAAAAGATATTCTAAAAAAAAAAAAGGGGGGGGGGAAGGCTTCCTAAAACAACATCTGAGCTGTATTCCCCGTGGTTTGCAGCTACGGAGAAAGCACGTGGATGCTTAATTTTGAAGCAGGAGGATGAAATGTCCTCGCAGTCCCACAAGCCGCCGCAAACACCGAGCCACCGCTTTTACTGCCAGCCCATAAATGCTGAGCTGCTGCAGCGTGCTGGAGCCCTTCACAATGTCCAGCTCTCCAAAGAAGATATCCAGGTGCAAAGAGAACCAGAGGAGAACCCTGCGCTCCTTGCATGGGGGACAGTGCTGTCCTCCAGCTCTGCAGGGCCAGATGGAGGCAGGAACACTGCCAAGAAGGAACAAAACCAGGCGAGCAATAAACCCAAGATTTACACAAACACTTCTGGAATAAGATTGCACTCGGAGTGCAACTTTTCAGCCACTATACAGGCAGCAGTGCAGGTTTCTAACATGTTTACAGGGTGCAACAGAGGTTTCAGTTCAGTCCCAGCCTTTAGCTGACACAGGTTGTGGGTTTTCAGTTACATGATCCAAATCTTGTTAACACGCTCTCTAGGCTCTCTACTTTAGAAAGGAAAAGTTCTTTTTTCTCTTAAAATATTCACTTGAGTCATTGAAACCAAATATTTCAAGACCTGTAGAGCTTAATGACAACTTGAAAGTGAAATCTCCTTGCAATTTGTTGCCCACAGTGGGAGAAAAAAATGACAAAAGGGTGAAAAGCCAATGAGTCTTTAAAAACATGTCGATGTTAATCTTCTGCAGGAGAGAGGGGAAAAAATCACCTGCCAGTCAGCCTGCTCCTTCTCAGTTCAAGCCAAACCTTGGCCAAGTCCCATCCTTGGCAAAGTCTGTGTGAGGATTGTATCAGTGGTGGTCCCTCGTGGGGAGCGTGGCTGCCTGACCCCACATACCTACCTCTGCTCTCCCCTCCCTTTTACCTCCCTGGTTCCAGGCTGTTACAGCTGTGCCACTGTGGCTTTCACCATCCCTTTGTGATGGTCCAAGCTGGGCTGCAAGCCTCAGGGCAGGCTGGAGTGTGGGATTCGGGTGGTGCTTCTCAACACAGTGCTGCTGCACGCCAGCCAGGAGGGGCTGGTGTTTCTGAAACCACCTTCCTCTTTACAACACAGTCAGAAATGGTGATGGTGCTGTTCATCTTGCATAAAAATGTATGTAGTCTATAGGCTGCTCTGCCAGCCTCCACTGATAATCTGTGTCCTTGTGCAGGACAGAATAAAATTCCCCTTGGCAGAGGCCCTCTGTACGAGAAGGTCAAGGAAGGTCAGCAGTCGAACCCTTACCCAGGAGAAACACGTGGGATGGAAAGGGAAGCACACCACCCGCTCTGAAGAGTACAAGCTATTAGGAAATGCTGTTTTAAAGGTGCAAGCTCCGTGTTGCTAGGCATGTGCAACCTGTTGTAAAACATCCCATGCAAGAAGCTCTTTGCAATCTGAATTTCACAAATGCCTACTAATCCCTAGCTCCCGGTGGCATGGTGAGGTTCACTGGGAGCAATGGCAGCAACCGCTTCATCATGTCAAAGGTCTTTGCTCTTCACCATGGGAAGAGGCCAAGCTGCACTGAAGCCAAGAAAAAGCCTTCATCCTTCTCAGACAGTGAGCCTCTACTAACCAAACACTGTTCATACCCACCTCTTCCTCAGAAGAGCTTTCTTCAGTAGAACCCTGAAGTTCAGCTCTGATGATAATATCAAAGTCCCTGAGCCTCAGAAGTGAATCGAGACCATTGCTAGAGAGGTTTCCACCCAAGAGCAACATGTTAGTTTATGAATTTTCTGCATTAGCCAGCCTGGGCTGCTGCTGTATCCAGTTTTAAGGATGCTTAAAGGAAAAGAGGGAAATGGAGTACTTGTTAAAAAGCCCCCACCCTACAGAAGCTCTAGCAGCTGCTCGTTGTGCCCCATGACAGCTACACTACAAGCAGCACTGGCTTTCAGCTGCTGGCTCGACCATTCTCAGCAAACTTAGACTCTCGTTGCCAGAACTCCTAAATGCACCACAACAGTGTTAAAAGCCCTTAGAACTTCTGCACTGACCTTGCCTTAGCCAAGTGAGCACCCTGAGTCCTGAGGGCGAAGGATACGCCCAGCATGGTGCCAGAAATCCAGGAGCAAAGCCTTCCCAGGGGTAATGCACCGGGAGAATCTGTCCTCAGAATGGGATTTATAAATAGTAAACCTACCTGGTAGACATAAAAAGGGAAAAAAAAAAAAAAAATAGCTGAGAGGGGATGAAAAAAAAAAAGTAATTTTCTCTTCAAAGCTTAAGGGAAAGCATTCAGGCCACAGGGAGGTGCATCACCCTGCTTGAACGAGCCATCCCCTGGAGTTCGGTCCTTTCTCACTGGGCTCGTAGCCAGCAGCACTTTACCCAGGCAGTAAAGCAGAGCAAAAACCAACCAGCAGCTCCCCCATCACTGAAGTCATGCTTACACCCAGAAAACCACAAGTAACTACTCAGCCTGCAGGGCAGGATGAACACGTTTTTCTTACCAAAAACCAACCAAACAAAAAAAAATTGCAAATTTTTCAAAATTATTGTGGGATTTTATTTTTTTTTTACTGTTCTGAAAGGATTTGCAAAGCTTATTCACATTTATCAGTTAGCTTTTTGCCTAGAAAACTTTTTCAGCCCAGGTTCAAAAGACTGTCTAAAGTCAAGAGAGTTTAAACCAGGAGAACAGGAACCAGCTGTGTGGATCTGAGTTCCTCCAAGTAGAGCTCAGTACCTCAGTGTCCCCAAGCCCATGTGATTTCAGTGCATCTGGGCAGGTCCAGACACAAACCTTTTTTAGGCAGCTCTGAGAACTTACTTTGTGGACACTTTGATGAAGTCCAGGGGTCGCAGGTGGCTACACAATAGGAGGGTTTAGAGCCAAAAGAATGTAGGCATTTGAATCCTTGGATGCACATGGGCAAGGAAGCATTGCCTGGTGGAAACGTGAAAGTAAAAAGGAGGTAAGGACTCATCACACAAGAGAAGTGTTAATGGTTGGAAACTACTAGTGTCAGAGCCTTAAGCTGAACAGAATTACCAGCTGAGGTGTCACTGGTTCTGCAGTCATTTACCACTCTGAAGATCTGACTTTCATTTCCAGGTGGTAGCAACCACAACAGTATCTCCTCAGCAACTTTAGGGCTTTCAAAACCAGTAACTCTCATTCTTTCTGAAGAAGGAGGGAATGTTAACAGCAACTTCAACTCAGACCAAGCTCCCGAGGGAGGGTGCAGTCCCCCAGGCCCAGCAGAGCCGGGGTCCTTGCCTGCTGGAGGTAGGCACTGTGGGAGGGTCTGTGTCACCAGTAGCTATGGCAGGAGGCCAGCAGCCTGGCCCATGTCAGAGGTGACAAGGGAGGGATTAATCGGATGGTCACTGAAACCCTGCGGCCTTGGGAGCCCAAACCAGCCACTGCACAGTGGAGGGACAGGCAGAGTGACAGCAGCATGGCACTCGCTGCCACAGGGGACAGAAGCTCCGACTATTGAACTGACCTGGTGTCCAGGGAGGTTTGCTGCTCACCAAACGCTTGGAGCCAGGATAGCATGGTGAGACCCAGTGGCGTACTGGGTTGGCAAGCTAAGGCAGCAGGGCGATCCAGGCAAGGAGAGACCTTGAAAACAAGGACAGAGTCAGGAGGGACCTGCCTGGACACCCCTCTGAAGTGCCCATATGCTACACACATACAGCATGGAGAACATGCAAGAGAAAGGAGAAGTCTGCGTGCAGTTGCAGGGTTTGATGTCACTGAGATCACAAAGACGTGGTGGAACAGCTCACACAGCCCAAGTGCTGCCATGCATGGGTACAGGCTCTCCAGGAAGGCCAGGATGGAGAGGCAAGGGAGTCATCCTGGACCTGAGGAAGTAGCAGAACAGCACAGAGCCCTGCCCAGGGGTGGACAATGAGCTGTCTGAGTCTACGGGGGTCAGGATTTGAGGGATGACATGGCTGTGGGTGTCAGCTACAGCCCATGTGGTCAGGAAGAAAGGCAATGGGAAGAAGACTCATGTTTGCATCTCTCATACAAGGAGAAGCTGAGAGAGCTGAGAGTTCAGCCTTGAGAAGGCTCAGAGGGATCTCCTCAATGCAGGTTGTGGAATCTCCTTCTTAGAGATACTCAAAGTCTGACACCACATCCCTGAGCAACCTGCTCCAGCTGTCCCTGCTTTGAGCAGGGTCATTGTACTAGATGATCTCCAGAGGTCCTGCCAACCTCTGCAATTCTGTGAATTTTAAAAAGAAGCAAATTTTGAAGACCCAGAAATGTCTCTGTCCTTTTTGATGTCCTCACAGTTCAACCTACCTCTTAACAGTACAGTATCAAACAACAACCTGAGAGTGCTGTGAGATCATAGAATCATAGCATGGCAGGGGCTGGAAGGGACCTCTGGAGACCATCGGGTCCAACCCCCCTGCCAGAGCAGGGTCACCCAGGGCAGCCCACACAGCAACAGAGCCAGGGGGGGCTGGAAAGTCTC
>JAAGNO010012104.1:0-16238 GCA_033439905.1 Ceryle rudis
ATCATCATTTTCACATGTTTAATATTTTTTTTCCTATCCGCACAGCACCTAAAATGAGTACTTTGAATGTTTGCCCATAATAAAAGATAATAAAAGATAATAAAGACAACCTGAGCCTACACTTGTTTTGTCAGGCTTTGTGGTATAGTCAACTCAGACTAATGCGAGACTAATGCAAACATTCATTTTGTCTCTGCTGTGATCCCTGTCCAGGCATGCAGTAAACAAAGGGTCTGGGAAGTGCTTGAACTGGACAAAAACTATTACATTTACCAAGCATGCATAGCAAATATTAGTGTCTTTAAAATACCTGAAAACTTAAAGTAATACTAGTCTATTACTTGACTAAATATAATTCTTTGCTTTCAAAATAATCTGTTTCTTATGCATAGAAGATATTAGAAGAAGGAAGCAGCAATCCACAAATTGCTATCAAGAATGTTGTGTCATTCAAAACCTTACAGCTCTTGAAGTTGCTGCAACTGTATATTGTTACAACTTTAAAGAAACACTAAATATTCTAAGATTTTTCTGGCTTGTTGCTGTTAAAAAATGAACAACACACCTCTCTTAATAAAATCCATATTCTAATACAGGTTTTGTTAATGATATACTGAAAAAGAAGAATTTAGATGTCCTCTCATCACAAATATTTTTCCACTTACATAATCAAATAATTTAGAGTATGTGTGATGGCTTTCCCTTCTTTAATAAAAAAGAACCACTACCTATGCAGATTTATACCTGCTTTCATGACTGATCTGCTAGCCCTAATTTTTCTGAAGTAGGAACTATTGCAGAGACTCTTCCCAATTAACTACTTGAAATTAGAGATTTTACTGTTTCTATTCAGAAAGACAGTAGATATGGTTTTGACTAGAAGGGTGTTAAAGATAGTTCACTCATCTGGAATTTTTACAATGTTGCTAGTATGCTATTAATATGTAATTATTTCTTTGGCTTTGTTTATATTTCCACAGATTGACACAAATAATTTTATTTTATTTAATATCTATATTGCCATTAAACCCAAACTTTCAGATTTAAAAAATCACAATGCATCCTGATGCTGATAGAAACTATCTTTTTCATTATTTTCATTCCTGCTTTTTAACAGTCTTCATATCCCCTGGTCTCCATGCATAGAATTTGTGTTCAACTAAAAATCAATTACTTCAAAATTGGTCAATATATTTCATTTGCTGTATTTTTCAGTGAAATATGTTTTCTTAAGAGGCAAAACCCCATCAACTTTCCAATGTAGTCAGTTTTGATAAGACATTGAAGAATAACAACCTGATTTTATGTTAGTAGCTAATGTCCTGTTCCTAAATTCAAAAGTCCCACATACTGAAAGAAAAAAGAATGAAAAAAAAAAGTTTTGTGGGAAAAAAAAAAAAAAAAAAAGAATAGTCCTCCAAACAATACTTGTTTCTGATAGCTCAAGCAGATCAAATTTTTGGAAGTATCAATCGTGTAAATGTCTTATCTTTCTTGGCATGGGAAAATTCATATCATCTTGGGCCAAAATCTTTGGACGCCAGACCAATTGTTTTGGAGACCAAGCTCACTGAAGACCCAAGTCCCTGCTCAATTTTTCATTAATTGCCTCCCAGAAATCCAGATGGCTGTAGATAGTATGATTCATAAGTTAATTATTTCAGCACCATGAAGCAAGAAAAAGTAAAAAAATCCAAGAGTTTGTAAAGGAATTATAAAATCATCCATTTTGCTGTGATACAGCATGAGAGAACTAAAGATTTACATAAAGCAATAAACAACTTTCTGTTATTAATTATCACTCAGAAATGAAGAGGCTGGCAGATTTTCTTTGTCCAGCTTCTCTTCATTTTAAGTCATTTTTGTAAAATCAGCTTCTACATGAAATAGCTATAGCAAAAAATTTTATCAGTGCAGTTCTTCACAAGCTATAATAATGCTGTTATTGTGCTCTGATGACCTGATCCCACACTTCCAGTTGGGTACTGTGCATCTCTCTCTTCGGTTGGATGATCCCATAAAAGCACCACAGACACCTTAGCGTATTGCTGGCTGTGTGCTGTGTTTTCTACACTGCACATTTTCTTCCTGACTTTACTAAAACCTTTTATTTGACAATTTGTGTTCCAAATTGTTCATAGCAAGCTCGTATGCATTACAGTGTGACTTCACAGGTAACTATCTATACCAGAACAAACAGTTCTTGATGTGATTTTTTGTCAGGATGGTTTTCCAGTTGAAAAGCACTCCTCTTTGTGATTTACCATAACACAGAACAAATACAGCAAAACAAAATTCTTGAATTATACAATGCAGAGTATATGCACATCCTAAATGGGAATTGTAAGCAATGGAATCAGTTACAATAAATTTTTTTTTATGTAATCAGAATAAAAATCTTTAATTAAGATACACTAGTTTATATAATATATAAATTTATTATATTATAAATGATTATAACATGCATAATGTCTGGAACAAATGCTTATCTGAAATCAGCCTGGTTAGTTGCTTATATGGTCATATTCCTCTGGCTAGACCATCCATTTATGGCAGAATATTCTGATAGTTGTCACTAAAACATATCTTACCATGTGTAAATTCTGAAATGTCCTAAAAATGAAGTTTTAATGTAGAATTTCCAAAACTGACACTGGATGTAGGCATCTTACCAAAAGTGGTATCTTTTATAGCAGAGTTGAAAGCCCTTTCTGGGACTGGAAAATATCTGCCCTCTGAATTTAGAAGAGTTCCATGTCCTACACAGGCCTTTAGTGAAGAGTACTGTAGAAAATTGCTGCATCTCTTTTGATGCTTAAAACTTTTATGATATGGAAACTGATGCATGGAATTACTGCAGAGTAAAAACTAGGATGTATATTGGAATTTTATGTGTCCTAATACTGAAAAGAAGTGTCAAATAAAAAGTAAATACAAAGCAGACAAAAGAGACAGTGTCTGTAATTATATGAAAAAAATCCAGAGTCTTAGTTCACAATTTTACAGGTTCACAAAATACATCTTTATGTGTGAACTGACAGATTGACACACCAAATAAAATCGTGAGATTGAAAAAAAGGTACAAATATGGAACAGAAATGCAACAATGGAACATGAAAACTTCTTGATACTGTGGAAAATCAAAAGCCATGCAGAGACAGGTGTAGATTTAATATGTAATATTGCTATATATTGAAACACAAGGTTATAAATAATATGTGCATACACAGAGTTCAGGTATTTGCTTTAAGAAAAGAGTTCCAGTGTGGCAATATATTAGTTTAACATGTACAATTTACAGTCATGAGGTGGAAGCATGTGCACATGAATTAGTCTGGAATATATTTCCACAACTGGATACTCCTAATTTTGAAATTTAATGCATATCCAGTTGTTACAGAAAGTCACTGACAGTGCCACTCAGCAGTTCCCAAGAAAGCTGTGTGTAAAAACTGTCTTGAATTGTTCCTTTATCACAGTCATTTCAGGTTGTAACTTACTTTGAAGATTCCAGAATTTTACCAAAGCAATCATTATCAACTGAGATCAGAAACACTCACGGTGATGTACATACAGCAGACAGAAAAGGATACTAATTCAGTAATTCATATAGTAAAGTTAAATATGAAAAATAATGAAAAAACACTATTTTTTCATATTGTTTGTAAACCATCATTTTTTAGTGAGCACACAAGAGGAAAAATATATAGAAGACACAATGTTTGAAGGCCCCTAAGAGTGAAAATGTGATGAAACTGAATTATGAGCATACTGAAGTCTATGTGATAGTTCTAGAGGTGAGTAGGTTCAATGAATGAATGTAACACTTAACTGTGAGTTTTCATCTGATTGTAGGGATGTGTGTGAAAAGCAGAAAAATTTCATAAGGTAAAGTGGTGGAATAACCACAAGTTCATCAGTCTCATATCTAGAATCTCACATCTTCTCTCTGTCTCCTTTTTAAAACAAGATTTTTAACTCATAGAATCTCCTGCATAATCACAGAATCCCATAATGGCAGGGGTTGGAATGGACCTCTGGATATCATCTAGCCCGACCACCCTGCCAAAGCAGGATCAGGTTGCCCAGGACTGCATTCAGGCGGGTCTTGAATATCTCCAGAGAAAGAGACTCCACAGCTTCCCTGGGCAGCCTGTTCCAGTGCTCTGTCACCCTCACAGTAAGTAATTTTTTCTTTATGTTCAGAATGTACTTCCTGTGTTCCAGTTTGTGCCTGTTGCCCCTTGTCCTGCTTCCTGGCACCACTGAAAAGAGAATGGCCTCATACTAGCTAACATAATCCTTCTTAATTTCTCATTAGTGTAACAAAAAGGCTGATAGCTAAGGCATTCAGCTCAGAGTCAGACATCCCTTCAGGAAGGGAAATTGGACTTTGACAGGGAGACAGTGAAAGTGACATGTCCTGTGGTATTGTTTTGGAGTGTCTGGAGGTACAGGAGGAAGAAGACAGAGTGTGGCCATGATTAGTAATATTTATACTCATGAAGACCAACTGGGCAACAGTTTTGAAACTCCATTGAGGTAAAGACATGCTGAAGTTGGTCTAAGGATTTAGGCAGCTCTGTGTACATCCAGTAAAAGAAATGTGGAATTTACAAGTTTCATGTGCAGATTCCATATCTTTTGGTATCTAAATATGACTGGCTCAAGAATCTAATCCTTGTGTTTGATCTGATGAAGCGAAAAGTCTGTGACTTGAGCACATACTAGGATCAGATATATAAAGCTTACTGCTTTCCCTGTCAAGTCATTCTTCTTTTTCTTTTCCAGGCATATTCAAGTTTGAAAGTTTTCCTCTACAGTGTCTCTGGGGCATGCTTTGTTTTGCAATTCACAACTCTGCTTGTGAAGTAAATACCAATAAGTCTCACACCGAGCATATAAAACCTTTGCGTGGCAGCACGTACAAGAGCTTTGTTGCTCTCCTGCACTGCTCTGTCTACATTTTCTAAATTTCACCCACCACTTCTAGAGATGTGAGGCTGGTTTGATCTTCATCTGCATTCAGTCTGTTCTCATTCTCAGCAGAGCAGGAATCACCAAGGGATGCCAGCTATTGTGTGCCTTTTGTGAAGCGGACACTTGCCTACGACACTTGTTTAAAACGATTAAACAATTTTTCACATGGTACTGTGATTAAATCTGAGCATGGGTCTTTGCATATATTGCATATATATCTCAAAGAGTTGGAACTTTTTTTTTTTTTTTTTTTTTTTTTTTTTACCAGGGAATAGACTGAATCTGTTTAAGATTTTATAATTACTATAACTTTGAGACTTTCTATCATTTTACTCTTTTGTTGCTTAATGATTAATTTAAACTTTCAAGTAAATTTTTTCTTCTTTTCTGTTTCATATGGAATCCAAAAAGAAAAGGATGAAGAGCTAGCTTTTTTTTATCTATCTCTTTCTCCTTCATAAATTTCTTTTTCTAGTGATTGATCTTTCTTTTGCCAGCAGACAATCCTCTGATTAATTGCTTTAGTTTGTCTCCTCCTACTGTGTATAATATTTGCATAAAAATAGAAAAGCTAAAATCACAGTTAAACACCCCCCCAAGTTTGTTGTTATTTTTAAATAAATTCTTTAAATAATCATTCACATGGGGAAACATATTAAGAAAAACATTATGTAGATGCTAAGACAGTGTAGTGCATTAAAGAAGTGAAAAACTTATTGTATAACCTGCCTATTTCATACTCTGCTGTTATTCTCCAGAGAGAATTCTCCCTTACTGTTTTCTATTTTACTATAATAAGATTGTATGGGGATTCAGGATACAGATTTCTTCAATCTCTTTGTTATTTTCCCTCTGGGGTTGTCAGTCATGCCAGTATTTTTAAATCACTAAGACACAATATTTGTTTATAAGTATATTTGGATATGTATGCATGGATATGTGTTTATATACAGAGAGACGATCTTGAGAAGTAAAGATATTAGAGACTGAAGAAAACATAAAAGCTAAAATGATACATTCTTCCTGTTTTAATCTCACAAAGACATTCTTAAATGATGAATGGTTACAATTCTTCCTGAAAGTCATCCTGCTTATGGTTACCTCCTTGCTGACTGCAGAAAGTCACATCCTCAGCAAGCTAAATTGGCATCTCTCTGTCAGTAACTATAGAGCTACACCAGAGGACAATCTGTCCCTGTCAAAGCATAAATCATACAAACACTAATTTTCCATTGCCTTGAACCCAGTATAATACATAGTATGTAGGGGAGCAATGACAACAGTTGAGTGAAACTCTCACTGAAATCCTAATGGCCAATGTTTACAGATAAAAACAAGTAGTCCTAGTGCATAGTTCTACTAAATTAGGTTCAAATTAAATAGAAATAGAAGAGTCAAAACAGACAGAAATGTAAAATAAAATCAGTAAAAACCTTCACAAAATAACAAGATCTCCAGGAGTCTGTCTGTAGACAATGCTTTGGAAAGAATTACTAGGAAACAGTAGTGCCTGCTTTCTTTCCTACCATATAGCTTGGGCTCACTTTAGTGCCTGAAAAAAGCTTTAGTCTCACTGATACGGAGTCTACTAAAAAACCTTAATGTGTTATGAATAGTATGTGTGAGTTCATGGGGTTACAGAAGTCAGAAATATTTTAAAGAAATGGTGGACTGGTTGTTTTACTATCCATCTCTGTATCTGGCTACACATTTATATTACTAACTACCTTTGTTTCCAGGAATGTCTCATCTCAAAAAAGGCTAAGCTCATAAGCTTGAGGATTTATTTGACTAGAAACCAGAAGTTTTAGTTTCAAGTGGCTTTTGACTCCATGCCAAATGCCAAATATACATCTTAGCTGAGTTTTATATTGAAGCAAAACAAACAAAGAAGCAAGTCCTCTCCTCCCCCATAGAAAAAAAGCAATGTTCATGCTCAGAAACAAATCTGAATCTGTCACAGAATCACTGAATTTCCTAGATTGGAAAGGACCTTTAAGACCATCTAGTCCAATCATTAATGTAACACTGACAAGACCTTGACTAAACCATATTCCTAAGCACTATGACTACAAAACTCTTAAATACCTCCAGGGATGGGAACACAACCACTGCCCTGGGCAAGCCATTCCAGTGCCTGATAAACCATTCAGTAAAGAAATACTTCCTAATATCCAATCTAAAAATCCATGAGTTAAGTTTTGAACAAAGCTGCACATGTAAATCTTTATTTGAAGCTCTGGAATATAATTATAATTAAGACTTCAAAACATCTTTTTCATTACATTCAGAGCTAGAACTGTGTAACTTATTTGCATTTGAGATAAAAAGAGATGCATATTTTGCATGTTGAAATTAGATTTGTAGAAGCATAAGCTCATTCCCAGTGGCAAATATTACTAACTCCAATTCCAGTGCTGAAACACTAAATTGTTTTTTAAGTGGGAGCCAGCTCACTTAATAGGCTTTCAATATTAATCCTGTAATGCTTATTGTTGCTTTACTTTTTACAGGTTATGCTAGAATGGATGAACCAGGAAAGTCTGAATTAGATTTAAACTAGAATTTAGAATTTAGAACCTGGCATGAGAGTTGCAGTTTAGATTTAATGGTGTTAAAACTGTGGCTCTAACTTTAGCCATGCTTTTTCCCAAAATCCTAGAGATTCCTATAGCTCAGATGAGCTTTCAAGTTTTAGACTATCTTTAATATTAGAATTCTCAATACCAAACTATTTTTGAAAGTTTTCAGTGTGGTAATATTCAGAAGAAACACGTTCTCACATATCCTTGTCAAAACAAACAGTAAGAGGATCTTGTTGCATAGAACAAGGATATTTTGTATTTTGGAATCTTACCATTGACAGGGCAACAAAAATTATAAATAAAACATCAGAAACTTAAATTCTGGCCTTGTTTTACACTGTAATGACAGACACTGAAATGTCTGAGGAGTTCTGTGACAACCATATAATGTAATGCGCCAGTGCCATGCTGCACAGTATAAATGGCAAGGAGGCAAGAAAAAAATTCCCTTTACTCCACAAATGCTGAAAACCTGTGCTATTATTAACCAGATGCTTTTAGGAATGTGGATAATCAATTTTAAGAAAATAAACTAAATACCATTAAATCCCCAAAAAGTAAACAACTTAAGGCCTGAGACCATACTACTTTTTAATAACAATTAAAAGGAAAAAAATTACACACATGGATTTGATTTTTTAAGTTTTCCTGAAGGTGTATATGGTCCATCAGGGTGTGGATATACATATTTTCTGAGAGGAAAATCTCTGTAATCCTAAGCTTCCTAGCATCTTCAGGATACTGGTATCTTTCTCTGATCCAGCAAAGCTTCTCTGTACACAGCTCGTGACTTACAGACAAGGTTAAAATTATAGTGGTTAAAATTAAGCCTGTATATAAACACTTTGCCGCATGATCCTTCTGTAAGAACAAGTGCTGTTTCTGGCATCTCTATTGGTAAGTTGTGCCAACAATGACACTAATTAGGACTATGTCTGCTTCACAACAGGTAGATGAGTATATTGAAAGCCTCCAGAATTTAGTACAGCAACTTGAACAACTTCATTCACTAAATATTAACAAGCACTTGCCAGTGAAATTATATGAAAAAACGAAAAAGGTCAATACAAATGCAACTCCCGGGTGTAATAATTTCCCTTGTGATACTAAGTATCCTGCCTTTTTAATGGGCCATACACGGTGTGCCTATAGCAGATAGGCCTGCTCCATTCTAGGACACTCCAGCATTTCCATGGACATATCCAGAAACATAGAATCATAGAATCTTTAGGGTTGGAAAGGACCTCTAGAGTCATTGAGTCCAACCTTCATCCTAACTTCTATCTATTAGACCACAGCCTCGAGTACTACATCCACTTGTTTTTTTAAACACCTCCAAGGATGATGACTCCACAACCTTCCTGGGCAGCCTGTTACAGTGCCTAACCACTCTCTCAGTGAAGAATTTCTTCCTAATATCTAATCTAAACCTCCCCTGACACAACATGAGGCCATGAAATAGAATGTGGAATGACTTTTATAAGTGTTTCTGCTATTGTGGCCATGTATTTACCCCTAAAACTTTTCCACCTTTTGCAAAATACCATTGGGACTTCAGTTACCCATTTTTCATAGATCTCCACACAACAGCTCTGTGCACAGCAAAGCAGTCTTCACTGACTTCCATTTCCCATCATCAAATTTTATAGAAGTACAAATACATGAGCTAGGCAAGGAACATTTGCTTTATCATTTTTTGCTTCAGTGTGTAGCTGTGTTTGTCTGTCTGTTTTGGATGTTCCTCTGCATTTAGAGGACACACAACAGAATATGGATTGAAATGGGATCTGGAATACAGGTTTCACAAATGCAGGCTACTACTCAACCCATGCCGTGTACAGAAACAAAACTAGAAAACACTAAAATGCACACATTCTGATCTCTCATCCTCACCTGACTGCATTTCCTGGGCAAGAGATGGTTTAGAAAGAGCTTTCCACATCTAGGATTACTTCTGATTTTTACAGTTGTATTGCATAAATGTCAGTTTCACTGCTTCTTCACACTTTATGTCTTCTAGACTCTCTGGTAAATACAATCCAGTTCTGCTGGTTTGTTGCAGCTGAATTTCCAAATTGCTCTATAATTTCTTCTTTGTGGACTTCATTGTCTGTAAAGGCTACATATGAGAAAGGCCATCGGAAATTGACTTTTCCTGCCAATAATAATAAATGGTTAATAAATGCCAGTACCAAAAAATATTTATTCAATTGCCCTTGTACCTAAACATCTTCCTGAAATGTCAATTCAATTGCTATTTATCTTTCCATCTACGAACCATTAAAACAAGATAGAATCTACAATAGTCCACATTTCATATTGCTGTAATTTCACCTTTTCATGAGGGAAAAAGAAAAACAACCGCACAATCTACATCATTTAGGCATTTTTGAACCACAAAAAAGATAATAAAACCAAATCCTCTTTGTTTTTGTTGTAATTTTCACAGCTTCAGTTTCAACAGACTTGAACATTAAATACTGAGCATGTGTGATTTAAAACAGGATAAAGGAAAACGAATTCACAAGGGTGCTTTACAGGAGCATAGGACTAGAATGCAGCCACTGAAAGATTAGAGTGGAGTAATCTGTGTGGCTTCTTGGAATCATTAGAAATCTGCTTTGATCTGCTATTGCTGCAGCAGCTCCTTGCTGCCAGGACACAAGCGAATATCAAACTGTGCTAGAGCATGAAAAAAATGCTATAGTAATGCATGTATATACCTGCAAGTGATTATACTCAATCACTTTTTGACGTTGTCTCCTCCATGGTACAAAACCTCTTTCACTGCTTCTAGAGTACCACAAGATTCATAACATCTGTAGATTAGATGCCAAGTGTGCCACAAGACTGACACATATAATGCACAAAAAAAGTACCTTAAATACCTCTAAATGTGGGTGACTAAGTATAAATATACCTAGGAAACACACCACATTGAACTGGAGATTAGGTAGTAACTTTTTGCTTTGCAACTCTTGGAAAAGGGATTTTTATTTGAAGCTTTACTGTCTTTGGAAGGGGAGTCGATGAAAGCACATGTGTAGAGAATAAAATATATTTGCATTTGTTTAAGAAAAAGGTATCTGGTTTACCTGAAGAACACCAATACAGCTTATAGAGAAGTCTTTCAGAAGTCCATGACATTTTTAAGAGTAAAATCCCTATAACAGAAAAGCTAAACCTAGACTTACCTGGACTAAGAAAAATGTGTGTTTACTCTACTTACAAGATCTACTTTTTTTCTATATATCTTTCACAGCAAAGTTCATGCTGAGAATGTCAGTACCTAGTTTGGTGGTAAGTCCAGGATGGATATTTTGATATAGCACTATGAGAAAGAACAGAAGAATGTAATCAGTCCTTTGTCTTTTCCTTTCTCTTTTTCCTGCCTGCCCACCTCTGTCTGTCTTTTTTCTCTGACAATAATGTGAATAGCATAACATTTTTTGAGTAAGTGAACGGCTGTTTTTTAACTTGGTCCATGCTTGTCCACATGTTTGAGAGTGACATGCTTCTTGTTTTCTCCTGTAAAAAGGTGTATAGAGCTAATACAGAAGGATGTAGGGGAACATCTGTGACAACAGCATTTTCTCTCCTTGGGAGAGCCTAGGTTCAAGTTTAGGTGGCAGGTGATTTTCCTGAAACTTCTTTGCATGCATGGACTACTGGAGGAAAATGATCAGAACAGTGATGGAAAGGTCTTGGAAATCAGTAGGAAAAAGAACGTATGGGAAGACTAAAACGTTTGATAATGTATGTCCTAGAACTTTGCTTTATTCCCTTCTCACTCGTCTTTTACTCTCTTTTTGAAGGCATGATTGCATATATCCTTTGGGTAGAAAAAGATGCCAACCAGCATGTGATTAGACAGTGAAAGATAAATAATATTTCATGGATTGTCAGTTAGAATCAGTGAATGCTGAACTAAGTAGCAAAGACTGTCTAATTTGTAAATCTAAAGTGTACAAAGTGGTCTTAAGGGGAGTGTGTGAAATTCACTTTAACAATCACTTGATATAGACAACCGAAAAGGTGATAGGACATTTTTGAATTTCTAATGGATATAATTCACAAAGAAAACACTCCACACTGAAGTCAAATAACAAATGCTATAAAGAAAAATATCAAAAATATCTTAAACTCGGTATAACTGAGTTGATTAATATTTTGGTTTTAATTTCTTGATGATTAGTACAAGATATAAATAGCATTTAAGATCTTATTTTTGAAGAAAGTGAGTAATTGAAAGTGATACCTGATTAGGAAAAAAGAAATATAAGTGCTGAATCCTTCCAAGGACCTACTTTAAAGACCATTCATCAGAGTTTTAAATACATGAGAAACATTGGAAGGATTTATTATTGCAACAATTTATTATTGCAACAATGACTGATAAAGTCATAAAGATAACAAAGTCAATGCAGGAGACAGATGAGTCTGTTTTACAGATCATGTCAAGCTAACATTTGATGATCTTTAGTATGCTCTATATGTTCCTTTATATAACATATGAAGGGGATTTTTTTCAGTGTTAAAATACTGTTACCTTACATTCTTAGCTGATCTATGAGCTGCTTGGTACAATACTATGATTCTGTATGTTTTACTGCCTTTAGCAAAATCTGGGACAATTTTCCATAGTTTTAAAAAATTCTTGTTAAGTGTTAGCTGCTACTGAAGTAGAATGACAAAGTGATATGTAATGAAAGCAGACTCATGTACTAAACAAAAAATTCTGTTATCAGGTGATGAAGTCTTTCATCCTATGGATTTGTAGCTCATGGTTGACTGTCTTTACACATGAATGAATTAAAGATGCCACTGGAATCCCTTTGTTCTTAGGCATCAGAAAATGGTGGGGCAAGGTGAAAGGCAATGGTTTTATAAATGTCAGCAGTATTGTAGGGTAGGAGTCCATATCTTTTTTTGATAGTAGAAATTACACATGACTGAAGAACCTGGACTGAGAAATAGATTCTTTTATTTCTAATAAGGTGTGAGGTCTACTTGAACCTTTCTCCAAAGATAGGTCATTCATAGTAGAGCTTTCCTGTATTGTTTCTCCAATGTCTTACGTATTATGCTCATGACAGATTCTTTCTTTCCATGGAGACTTGGATACTCATTTTCATGAGGTACACAACACATTTGAATATCAACTCAGCTGAAATTGGCAAAGGGTTCAAAAATCAATAAGAACTTATGGACTTACAGGTATATATAAAGAAATAACATGATCATATGACCCTTATTTCAACAGAAATAAAATTTCCAAAATAATTACGTTTGTAAATGAAATAACTTTCTGTAGAAGATATAGGATCATATGTGTTAGGGATTAATATGCATGTAGATGTGGAAGTATCTATTAACTACTTTTGTTAAACTAAAGATTATATGATCCTGTGTTTACTTGGGCCATTTTTTATATTCAATGCACTAAATAATACATGTATTTTGGCAACCGTTCTAATACACAGTATGTTGCAAAGAAATAAATGTACTTAAGCTTACATATCGAAAATCTCAGATCAATTGTCATAACAGAAGTCTGGAAAAGATATAAAAGTATATTACAATTAAACATATACTATGGTTGCTTTGCAACAATTCCTGAAGCACTTTTATTTCTTCATTAGGGCTGAAGACAGAAAATCCCTTACATTAATTGCATTAAAACATCTTTGCACTTTAATGATGATTATTTTTCACACAGAATTTGAAATACCCCAGCATGAAGGAAGATCTAGAGTGTCCTGAGTCAGCTATATAACTTGTGCTTTTTGGCCTTTCTGTATCAATAAAAGGCCTCTGACATTTTCTGTGCTAAGAAAATAAGGAAAAGAAAATAAATACAGTGAAGAGTAAAGGACATGCACTTGTTTTGTTCTTTGCAGAACCGTTGTATTTCTAAAAAAGTTATTTTCTTACAAGGTCTTTGCAGTCTCCATTAATCATTTCTTTAGCTGAATCTGCCTGATAGCATATTTCTAGCTGCCATTGCATGCTCCTAGCAGGTTCTTCAAGAAGCCTGTGCATTTGCTTTTGACAGAGGTTGGCCTTAAGACAAAATCATCTATTCAAATCAATAACCATCATGCAACAATTGTTGACTAAGCCAATGTCTTCTCTTTCAGAACAAAAATCCAGTGGGAATACTGTATAATATTAAATTTAATTTTGTATCAGGACTCACCTATGTAATCCTTCTCTGTCTCTCTCCACCTTGTGGTCGTTTTGTATTGTTGCAATAAATTATTTCAGAGCTCAAATTAAAAATTCTAGTATTCCTGTGCATAATACAGTATTTAAGGATGTTATCTTTTTCCATTCAGTTATCTGTCTGCTAGCTGGCATATCTGAAATTTGTATCTTCCAACTTATTTTTAATGCAATAATGTTTTCTGACATGTTCAAGAAAAGACAAGATGTTGATTACAACATGTTTTGAACTTTCTATATCATGATAGATATACTTTCTTTGTGATGCCTTGTTCTGAGACCTCAGCTGAGAGCACATTAAAAACACAGTGGATGACCAGAAAGCAGTTTTCAGTGGATTTTCTCTAAATTAAATTGTTTAGTATTTAAAAAGAGGGGAAAAAAATCTGATTTGGCAATCAAACCCTAAAGGCTAATCCCTTTCCTCTTTTTCTAAAGTATAAATTGGAGTAGATCAACAAAAGGCGAGTTCTGATTATTGCTTGGATTAATTTTAAACCTAAGTGCCTAGTGACAGCATAGATTCAGGTGTTTCGGCTACCTCTATACCCCACAGGTATCTCATACTGTGAGTTAGTCATCTGAATGCTGGAAAGCCATCTAGGTTCATCACCTAGATCACAGCTAGCACTGAAAACAGCAGTATTTCCTTAATCCCAGCTGCAAGTACAAGTGCTACATATTCATCTGGAGGCAAGACTTTGTCTTCAATCAAGATTCACACTTAGTTCTGGACTCCTTCTTGTGCTTAAATCAAAAATACTTTTTTTTTAAACTTTTTTTTCTTTTTCCCCCAGAAAAGATACAAAATTGAGGAATACTAATTTTATTCAGTTTATGAGTAATTAGCTAAAAAGGCTTGGAAGCCCAGCATCTCTCATTCATGAGACTCTTTTGTGTTCCGAGGGATGAAGCAGAAATCATCTCATTCCATACAGTTAAAATGTTTTCTTGTTTCAAATTATAAACTGGAAACTTGACCCTCACTATAGATCCTAGTAGTTAAATCCTTTGGGAAGGAAAAGAGAGACCTAGAGGCCCTTCATTAATCTAATCAATACTGAATATTAAAGTATTCACAAAGTGGAGCACCTGATCATTTTTATCTCCCAGATGAATGCATCAACCATTATAATCACACTCGTTCTGTCTTCTGTGCCAAATGAACATTCATCGATCCCATGTAAAGCGGAATGATTTTAGCTTAAGAAAAAAAAAAATATACAAAAGCATTTCCTTTGCCTAGACTCCACCTCAGTGTGGCAACTAGGGCACCCCCATAGGAAGCACATATCCCAGGATCAGAACAGCTAACCCCCGTAAGAGAGGTGCATGCTATTTCCATGTGTTCCTAGATAAAAGCAGATCAAAGAAGGGGTAGGGTATGTTCTCAGCTTTTCTTTTTGTGGAAGCAAACTATGTTGAGTATGCTCTGAGAAAGCCAACAGAAGCCAGCCTTTTCAGTGACATAGATTATGAACTGATTATGAACTAGCCCTGTTGATGACATTTAGCTTATGAATTTGGACATGACTAAAGCATGAATTGGGCATGGAGCTGCTCAGGTTAACGGGGAATCAGTTTAGGAGGGCAGCTGGTTTTTAGAAGTAAACAACATTTGAGCATCTGCAGTAACAAATAGCTAACTATTTCAACATTTTTTGTATGCTATTATGCAAGATACTTACTTAATCGATACGGGTGTATTCTTTGATTAGAATTTCCTGTACTTTTTCCTATGCCTGTAATTTGGGGCTGGTTTTCTTCCCAAATAAAAGCTTCACAAAGCTATCAGTTCTGCAGCATTTCTAGAAGGTGAGTCATTAATTATTCATTTTGATGAGTGTGACCACCGCTGTGAGACAGACCCAGGAGGATTTCCAAAGGACCATTTGGTAATAAATATTCAACAATTTGTAATGTTTAGTTCTGATTCATGTCTCAGTACCTGTCAATGGCTGGATGTGTCCACTGTCCATACATAATATCTCCTTTCACCATCATTTAATGACATCAAAATCATGCATTGCACCATCTTGAAACAGAAAATTAACAGATTTTTAAAGTCACCTTGTCAACTCTAAGACTACACTTCAGCCTTGTAAGTCCATAAACTCTCTTTAAATGCTTATTAAAGCTTATAAATGATGCTTCTACTTCAGTGGAGCTGCTCTCATTTACAGCATGAGATGATTTAGTTCATTATTTGCAAATGGAAGTGAGGCAGAATGGAAAGATGTGTAAAAAAATTACAGTGGCAGCAGGCAATATACTTTTAAAAGAATGGTATTTTTGAAGTATTTCCAAACCTAAAACATACAGTGAGTAATCAAATAAGATGGAGTTAGAATCTAGTGATGTGGGATTTGTTTATTACCAGACAAATTCCTACAGTTCTTGTCAAGCTGATTTTGGGTATTTTTCCTAAGTAACAGAAACACGAAAATC
>JAAGNO010012104.1:18861-45862 GCA_033439905.1 Ceryle rudis
ATTGGATGTGGCACTTAGTGACATGCTCTAGCTAGGTGGTGTGGTGTCAGGTCTTAGGCTGGACTTGATGATCTCAAGGTCTATTCCAGCCTCTATGATAATTCTGTGTGTAATTCTGTGTAAAATTGATCATACAACCATCAAAGGCCCAGGAATCAAAATTTAAGATACTAAAGAATTAGTATCTCTGGCATTACATAAATAAAAATATGTAAGGTAAAAGATTTATGGATAACTGGAATTGAAGGACATCTGTCTTATGAGGGTATCTCATTAACAGCTATTCAATATAAACAAACGAACAAAAATTCCAAAAGACAGAAGAAAAATAATAAATAAAATACATAGATATGGAAACTTTAACAAATGAGAGATTACAGACACAATATTAAAGGGCAGAGCTCACAGATCACGAAATGGACCACTGGAGCATAGCTGCAGAGAGCTTAAAACTGATAAAAGGGAGGAAACAAGACCATCAAAACTCTCATAGGAAAGATAAAATTTATGGGATATTCAAAGGGAATTATGGAAATATGAAACTTTTTATGAGAGGCTAAGGGAGAGCCTATCAATTTGAACGGGAAAATCTATTGAAAGTGAGTGTGGGAAAATGCAAAGGAAGGGATAAAAGAGGCCAGTCCCATGTAAGCAGGCTCTTGGTCCATATATACTTCTGTTTGTGGTGGGCTGGCTCTGTCTGTATGCTAAGTGCCCACCAAAGCCACTCAATCACTCACCTTCCTCAGCTGGACAGGAAGAGAAAAAAATATGATAAAAAGCTTATGGGTTGAGATAAGGGCAGGGAGAGCTCACTCATCAGATATCATCATGAGCAAAACAGACTCAACTCAGGCAATTTGAATTATTTTATTGCCAATCAAATCAGCATAAGGTAATGAGAAATAAAACCAAATCTTAAAATACCTTCCCCCCCACCCCTCCTTCTTCCTAGGCTCAACTTCACTTCCAATTTCTCTACCTCTTCCCCCCCCAAATCAGCACAGGCTGATGGGGAATGGAGATTGCAGTTATTTTATCGCGTTGCCTCTAGCACTCCTTCCTCTTCACACTCTTTTCCTGCTTCACAGTGGGATCCCTCCCATGCGAGACAGTCCTTCATGCACTTGTCCAATGTGCGTCCTTTCCATGGGGTCTAGTCCTTCAGGAACATACTGCTCCAGCACAAGTCCCTGACAGGGTCAAAAGTCCTGCCAGCAAACCTGCTCCCATGTGTGGTCCCCTCTCCACAGGACCACAGGTCCTGCCAGGAGACTGCTTCAGCTCAGGCTTCCCACAGGGTCACAACCTCCTTTGGGCACATCCACCAGCTCTGAGATGGGGTCTTTCATGGGCTGCAGGTGGATAACTGCTCTAACATTAACCTCCATTGCCTACAGGGGCACAGCCTGCCTCACCCTTTACTGCAGGGGAATCTCTGCTCTGACACCTGAAGTACCTCTTCCCCCTCCTTCTTCACTGACCTTGGTGTCTCCAGAGTTTTTTCCCCTAAATTTTCTCCCTCTTCCCTCCCGGCTGCTGTTGTACCTCCTTCCCCCCCCCCCCCCCCCTTCTTAAATATATCATCAAAGAGGTACTACAATGATTACTGCTGAACTCAGCCACAGCTGGCAGTGGGTCCATTTTGGAGCCAGCTGTCATTAGCTCTATAGGACACGGAAGGTTTTGGCAGCTTCTAACAGAAGGCCCCTTGTAGCACCCCCCAAAATTTACCACACAAGCCCAGTACAAGGGTGAACATATGCACCTTGTTAAACTGTTCCTGTCTCTTCTCTGCCTGATATTGCTCTCTATCATGTTTGATTTGCTAAAGAAGCTAGATCAGGATTAGCCTGTGAGCAGAAGACTGAATCTGGCCATACCCAAGGTTGGAGCTGTGTTTAGGTGTCTATTCTGGACACGCTCACAGAGACAGGGCTCAAGGGATGTGCAGATGTGCCTATGCCCATGGGCTGGGAAAGTGAAGGCACCTGTCTGTTTGCAGTCGAGCTCTAATCCTCATCACCTAAACAGAAGACACAGGATCCACCCTCAATGCTGTTCACAGTGATGAAAGCAGTGCTGGTGTATTCACAGCTGCCAGTACAGGCTCTATTCTCTCTCTAGTTTGATCTGTATGACTGGATGCATGTTTATGAATTATGCAGCTGTTTGTGTGTTGTGTGTGTAACTGCACCTTTACAGTACATGCTTAGTCTTGCTGATGGCAGCACATACACTTGAGAGCAGGAACAAACAGACTAGAAAGGAGAAATCCCTTGTGTCTTCAAGTCCTCCAGATTTGACTTCCCTTAACAATTAGAAACCAAATGTCATCTAAATGCAATGTTCAGAGCCTTAAATGGTTTGTGAAAGATACTATGTGCTCTGGCTGTTAAAGTTATACAAAAATTTACATGTGGATTTTTAAATCTAAACTCGGATTTTTTTTTTAAATCTTGATTGGAAATATTAATTATAGACATATACTTAATCCAGTTAATTAAGTTAGATGTATTCAAATTATATACTCAAAGAAGCAGACAAAATCTAGGAGATATTGGTGATTAAAAATGTCATGAAAACCAGGTGAATTCCCTAAAGAATGAGGAATTACAGACATTGTACCTATTTTTAAAAAGGGGTAAGCGGGAAGACCTAGGTCCATCAGCTAAGCCTCAATACCAGAAAGATTCTGGAACAGTTTGTTAATTAGTTTGGATGCACCCTGCAGATAAGGTGATAGGGAATAGCTGACATGGATTTGTCAAAAAAAAAAAAAAAAAGAAGTCATATCAAATCAATCCAAGTTCTTTCTGTGGCAGGGTAATTGCCTAGTGGACAAGGGAGAAGCTATAGATTTGATGTATCCTGACATTAGTAAGGATTTTCACACAGTCCCATTTGGCACTGTCATAAACTACAGAGGAACACTGTCTAGCAGCAATTGTCACATGGAGGGTGCACAATGGTTTGAAAAGCTGAACTCAGTCACTGCCCAACAGAAACTATCAAATCTGGAAGATTTTCCAGTAAAATTAAGCAACATAATAAACAATAAAATAATACCAATTACTAAATGAGTATCAAAAGCCTATACCAGTATAATTAAATGATTGAATAATTAATTGATAGTACAAGGAAGGCTTTCTAGGGAGTCTCTTGAATCCTCGTCCTTGGAGGCATTTCAGAATGAGTCAGAGTATTGCATGTTGGGGATAGATTTGATGGATAGATGTGATTAGACAGATGTCTAATGCTCCCTCTGCCTCTATGATCTATTCGCTACTTTCTTCTTGCCTCTGTCACAGCTTCTGACATTACTTTGGGGTGGTCACTTCCTTGCTTCTTACCTCAAGATTTACTGTGTCATATAAAATGCTTAACATATTTCACAGTATGTAAAAGAGAGGCACTGCCCATCACAGTTTAGAAATGTTTTGGAATAAAATCACTGTATAAGCAGAAAGTTTTCTTATTGTGCATCACATAAGAAGTTATTTGTGCCATAATTTTCTAGTGACAGCTAGAAGTTAAAGGGTTATCAGGCTGCCTATTGTGTGTGTGCATATATAGATGTATTAAATGAAAGATTGTATATAATTTCCTTTAATTATATCTTTGCCTATTAAAAGCCAACTGAATGCATTTGGTACCACATGATCAATGGTGTTAAATCACTTGCATTTCATCACTGAAAATTCATTTTTGAGATTCAGTACTTGAGGCTATAATAGATTTCCTAATTGTAAATCTCAAAATTACATTCTGCCTAAATTACAGTGTAACTTGCAGCAGAACATGCTTTGTATCCAAATATAGGGTTTCATGTTTTGTGTGAACTGCAAAAGCATTCCGTTAAAGATGATTTTTCATAAACTTGCATTTGTTTTACTGTATTCAGTGTGTTTATAAAATAATCTATATTTATGTAGCATCTTTCTTTCCCACTATATACACACACATGAACACACTGAAAGAACTTTGAAGTTGTGAAATCAAGTATTTTAATTCAGGAAACCATAGAGTGCCGAAAATCTGTGGCTTGGGAATTTTTGTTTGTGGGTTTGGTTTTGGATTTGTTTTTCTTTTTTAAGCCATCTGCTAGGTGAATAGCATTGGTCAGCATTTGATTACACAGTCTGATAAAAGTCTGTTTATAGGCTCTGCTCTTCAGTGTGGTCTTGAAGCTGCTCTTAGCTGACAGATAAATAGACCTTGGAAAACCACATGCAAACTGTAGAGAAAGATTTGTTTCCTTGTAATGAAAAGGAAAGCAAATGACATCTATAGCTAATGGCAGCCAAAATGCTCTTAGAAGAACATTCATTTCCTCCCTTCACCAACAGACACTAACTTCAAAAGAGAAAACTGCAGTGTGAGAGTGTAGAGGAACCTACTAGGAAGCTTTGAGCATTACACCTTTTAAGATACATTCCTCATGTTACATATACTGAGATTGCTGCTTCTAAGCAGCTTCCCACACAGTGTGCAGAGACTCAGAATCATCTTTCACCTAACATTAAGTGGTGAGTTTCTCCCTGCAGTTAGGGAAGACTTTCAGTATAACCTGTCAAAATAGCTACATAGAGACTTTCAGAGGTACCCTGCTTCTTCTGGCCTACATCTGAGCTACCCTATGGTTCTGGATTTTCTTCCACAGACCAAGATAAAAGAGGGAAAGGGATGTGAGATAAAAGTATCATGGATCTTATCCCAGCATTGAGTTAAAAATAAGACATTTTTCCATAATGTCTAGTAAGCTCATAAAACAACTCTTGATACTGTAACTCAGAATGGGTCAATACTCAAGCTTCTCACTAGTATTAATTGATGGATCATGGTGAACTTGAAAGAGATGAAAATATGTTTTTCAAGGAAAAAAATTCCAGTCATTTTAAAATGCTGTCATTCATCCCATTTGAACTTCTAGAGGTGGAAAGTTGTTTTTAGTCAAATGAAACTGGTCCTTAAAGTGTTTGAGTAACATAAGCCTGTAGTTAAGTTAAAGCAGTTTTAAAGGCAGGAGAATAAACACCACTTGCATCTTTGGACCATGAGCCATCTTAGCAGTTACTCTATGTATAAGTCAAATATGTGTAAGCATAGCATAGGGAATCCAGGTTAGTAGAACAACCAGTATAAAATCAGTATTATGTCATGGATATTTGTCCTTCAGATAGCTTCAGTCTTCCCAGTTACCTAGAAACTTTGGTCCCTTTTCTTTGAATTTTCTCTCTTGCCTTCCTAATTATCAGGATTCCTATTTGCACCCAAACAGTATGGCCTTCAGTTGGCTTCTTTGTCACTTTGTGCCTTGGTTTATACTCTTCATGGAAGATTGTCTCTGCATCGGTTAGAGAGCGTTAACACCTGAGATTCTGGTGCATGATTCAAATCCTGTCTGATCTCCTAAACCAAAACCAAAGTTTATGCAGGTGTTTCTGCCTTGTACAAAAAAAGTTGAGGACGGAAAACCTACATAAGAGTAAAAATTTTAGACTTATTCCCATTGGTGTTTTCTCAGTCTGGGTTGCCAAAGAACTCATCCATATAACAAAAATAACCTTATAAACAGCATTTTCAGTTCTAGTGGATGGACATTCTCTGAAAAATAAAAAAAAAAACCAAAACCCACACAACACTTGTTTAAAAATCTCTGTCTAGCTGAAGACTCGGTTTGACTGAAATACCTAGAAAGCCAGTCTCATGGATGGTTAAATTGATCTCAGTGAGGATACAGAGGAGACCATTATAAAATTCATATCTCAGGCATCATCAATAGATTCAGGATCAGCTATACATAAAACAGAAACCACGTGTACCGATGTTATTTATGTTTTACACAATTATTTCCATTCAATTTGTCACCTCTCCTTAAGTTCTGATTTGTTTCACCGATGTTTATGAACCTAACAGAGGTACTTAAGTTGGAAGCATAAACATACTTAACAGTTAAAGAGAGAGAAAGGCACCTCACAAGGTAATTCTGAATTAAGATGGTCTCAATCCACACTATAGATGCTTCTCTCTGTCCTTTGACAAAATCCAGTGCCTACAGCATTAATCTCCAAAATTAGGTCCTTCTGTTAATTGGGTCAATCAGGATCCATCTGGGGCATTGTCTTAAATTAGAATATGTATTGCTCCCCTCTTTCTTTATGCTTTTTTTTCAGCACCTGAACAATAAAATTTTACACTGATTAGTTTTTGTTCCATGCTACAATCTAATATAATAAGATAGGGTTAGAAAATAGCTAGATGATATTATGCTGTGTTCCTGGCAGACTTTCTAAGCCAATTAGGGTCAATATAGATCAGTTTTGCACCTTCAGGGAATAGTCATAGCCATACACTAAATGATTCAAAGAAACAACACAAAGTATGGTAGCAGGAACAATAGGACTGCCTTGTGTATTTGTATTAATTTAAAAAAATACAGTGGAAGAAAATACATGAATGAGTTTGTGTGCCTTCAGCTTCCTGGCTTGTGTGGAAATACTGTTTCTAGCCTGTAATATCCCTAGTGGCAATAGCTACCTAGAGGGTGTCATCTTATCTGCTGGACAGCTGTATGTCTGCAAATGCTGTCTGTACTTAGTATATTGGCAGGGATTGTGTGGATGGAGGCCAGAACTTATGCACATAGTTGTTAAATTCCTAAACTCAACCCTCTAATGAATATTGTAAATTTATCTTCAACACAGCAGGAACAATTCTACATAAGCATTATGTTTCTTTTCCAAGAGGAATGTTGACACTAATTCTTACAAAAAAAGGAATGAACACATGGAGTCTGTTGACTACAGGGTAGATGAAATGGCTAAACAAATGAGATCCTCTTGCTACAGGAAGGAGTCAAACAGTAATTGTTTGACAGTAAGCACCAATCACAAGATATCTGGGAAGACAAAGAACAAGGGTGAAATCACAGATGTGGCAGTTCAGCTTCCTTTCTTATACATTACATATCAGGTGTCATGCTCAAATACCAGAGAGATGAAAAGCTGTACAAGGTGGCATGCAGGTGACCTCTATACACCCAAAGGCTGTGTATATGCATTTCTAAAAGATGAATTGAAATTCTGCTACAGAGAAAAAAAAAAAGATAATTTGTTTGACAAATAAAATATCTGTAACACATTGACTCCTTAGTCTTTTTTTCCTCATCTGTAAAATAGGAATAGTAATTTTACTCTGCTGCCTACTATCTGTGGAGTGAGATTTAAATTCAGAGATTTTAAGGCCAGAAGCTTGAATAGATGATAATATCTGATATGCTTGGATGCATAAAATTTAATTTATTATTCCTTTATTTAGCTTAACATTTGGCACTTGAATAAACAGTAACCTTTTTTATAAAGGGTCTGAATTTTTTTGGAAGACTATAGGATATGGGCTCTATCTTACCTGATAGCTTTTGATTAAAAATATATGTCTTGTTTCCAGCTTGAATAGATCTAACTTCAGCCACTGTTTCTTAAGATGTGTTTTTTTCCTAGTTTGTATATCTCACAGGGGTAGCACAGCAGGACGTGAGCTCAATACCACTAGATATCCATGTAATAGGAGCAAGAATAGTTCTTCATTTTACTCAGCTGCAGTAATAATATTTGATGTGGGGAATTGTGGGGGAAGAGTTTGATCTAAAGGCATTTAAGTTATCAGCAGTTCTCCTCAGCCTGCCTTAAATGTATTAATGTTTCCACTTTCAGTTGGTAAAGGGGGAAATAATGATAAGTGTCACATTACAGAGCAATTTGAGCCTGTTTATTATAAACGTATGGGAGATATTTTCTCAGCAGTGCTAGCACCAGAATACAGTGCGAGTCCAAGAGCAACAAATCACTGCAATAACCCAATGGTCAAAGAAATTAATTCAGATAAAGATTAAGAAATCCCAAGAGTTTTACTTTCTTATTATCCTTTCAGACACAAAAGACCCCAGACATTTTAAGGCAGAGTCATTACACTGTGCTTTTCACCCAATAAAGGAATAAATCTCTGCTAATATTTTTTATCTCTTCCTTTGCTATAGTTGAACTAGTTCATGTTCCTTCTGCTTCTTGATGGTTTATTGAGAATCAAATGATAGGGTATAGATATTGGAATGCAAGCATATTGACAAAGGTGGATTAATGTTTGTGTTTGGCACAACACCTCGGTGCCATGTGATGATGCCAGCTTTAAAAGCCAAAAAAAACCAACCTAAAATGATAACCTAAAAGGAATGAGACTGGAATATGGCATGATTTACATGAGTAAATATCCCTGTAAAAGTAGGAAAGCCTATAATTTATTGACCTCCAACTTGATGTCTCTTGTCCTATATTGCTGGATGGTAGCTGCTGAAAGGAAAGGAGAGGAGCTTTTTTATTACCTTACACAGAAAAACAGAGAGAAGTGATGCACCTATAAGGTTATTAAGGTTATGGCACATCTTCCCTTAATATATTTCATGTTTTGGAGTAGTGACAGATTTGTTGACAGAGGCAGAAAAACAAACAAACAAACAAACCCCAAATGCTCTTTAAATATTTTCCTTTTATATTGTCACAAAGGAAAAATATCATTGATTAACACAATGGTCATATACAATTGAATTAGGAAGGCTTATCTCCTGCTTCTCTCTATTTAGACCACAAATTACAGTATGATAGCATAGTACCTAAAAAATACAATACACTGCAGCAAACCACTCTATCCTGCTTTATATATTCCTATCCTGGGCAGCAAATACATCCCTGATGAGGACTGAGTCATGTCACATGGCTACAGAAGATAGAGTCCACAGAGACTAAAAATAATCCTTCCAATACTGATTCATAATTTTTATTTATTGATCATAGTGTTTGAAAATGTGGAAAATCAAAGCTTGAGTTTTAGAAAACAAGAGCTCAGTGGCTTGTACAACATGCCTGCTGACATGTCTAAAATAACAAGGAACTACTTTTTTATCAAAACAAAAAAAAACCCCAAAAAACCCAACACAAACAAACAAACAAAAAAACCAACAGCTTTTTTGGAAAAGGAAAGAAATCCCTAAAAAGTTAAAAAAAAAAAATCACTTAAAGGCCTGCTCAATTTAACATATTACTCTTAGTAATCCAGATATGTTCTTACTGACTAGTAAAATTCTACAGTTTTAATAACACTTAATTTAAGTGTTTACTGCCTTGTAACAGCAACAATAACCCTTTTGGTTTGTCATTCTTGCAGGTGCTGTGATAAAGCATTATCTAATAGTGTGGCTACTCTATCACAGAATGACAGAATCACAGAACATTAGGGGTTGGAAGGGAGCTCAAAAGATCATCTAGTCCAACCGCCCTGCCAGAGCAGGATCACTTAGATCAGGTCACACAGGAACGTGTCCAGGTGGGTTTCGAATGTCTTCAGAGAAAGAGACTCCACAACCCCCCTGGGCAGCCTGTTCTAGTGTTCTGTCACCCTCACCATGAAAAAAATTCTCCTTACATTTACATGGAACCTCCTATGTTCTAGCTTGCACCTGTTGCCTCTTGTCCCATCATTGGATATCACTGAGAAGAGTCTGGCTTTATCCTCCTGACAGAATGACAGTATCACAGAATTAGTCAGGTTGGAAAAGACCTTCAAGATCATCACGTCCAACCTCAACCTAACCCTACTACCCTAACTATAACAACCCACCACTAAACCATGTCCCCAAGCACCACATCCAAATGATTTTTAAACATATTCAGGGATGGTGACTCAACCACTTCTCTGGGGAGCCTGTTCCAGTGCTTAACAACCCTGTCTGTAAAGTTTTTCCTGATATCCAACCTAGACCTACCCTGGCGCAACTTGAGGCCATTTCCCTTTGTCCAGTCCCCTGTCACGAGTGAGAAGAGACCAACCCTGCTCTTGCTACAACCGCTCTTAAGGTATTTGTAGAGAGCAATAAGGTCTCCCCTCAGCCTCCTTTTCCCCAGACCAAACAGCCCCAGCTCCCTCAGTCACTCTTCATAGGGTATGTTTTCCAAACCCTTCACCAGTCTTGTTGCCCTCCTTTCAACCTGCTCCAGCACCTCAATGTCCTTTCTGTATTGAGGTGCCCAAAACTGAACACAGTACTCGAGATGGGGCCTCACCAGTGCCAAGTACATATTTATAAACATTAATGAGGTCACTCCTCAGTCTCCTCCAAGCTAAAAAGACCCAACTCCCACAGCCTTTTCTCATAAGGGAGATGTTCCACTCCCTTAATCACCTTGTGGCTCTGCACTGGACCCTTTTGAGCAGTTGCCTGTCCTTGAACTGAGGGGCCCAGAACTGGACAAAATAGTCCAGATGCAGCCTCACCAGGGCAGAGTAGAGGGGGAGGAGTACCTCTCTCAATTTATTAACTACACCCCTTCTAATACACCCCAGGATGCCACTTGCCTTCTTGTCCACAAGGGCACATTGCTGGCTCATGGACATCCTTTTGTCCACCAGGACCCCCAGGTCCCTTTCCCCTACACTGCTTTCCAACAGGTCAGTTCCCAACCTATACTGGTACCTGGGGTTGTTCTTTCCCAGGTGCAAGACTGGGAAAGAACACTTGCCCTTGTTATATTTAATTAAATTTCTCCTCATCCAACTTTCCAGCCTGTCTAGGTCTCTCTGGGTGGCAGCACAGCCTTCCAGTGTGTCGGACACTCCTCCCAGTTTTGTGTCATCAGCAAACTTGATGACTGTGTACTCTGTTCCCCCATCCAGGTCATTGATTAATATATTGGATAGTACTGGTCCCAGTACCAACCCTTGAGGGACTCCACTAGATACAGGTGTCCAACTAGACTCTGTCCCATTGACCACAACTCTTTGCTTTCTATCCTTCAACCTGTTCAAAATCCACCTCACTATCTGATCATCCAGACCACACTTCCTCAATTTAGCTGCAAGGATGTTGTGGGGGGTGGTGTAAAATGCTTTACTGAAATCAGGACAAACCACATCCACTGCTCTATCATCATCTATCCACCTAAAAGGTTATCAGGTTGGTCAAACGTGACTTCCCCTTGGTAAAACTTTAGTGACCGTTTGTGGTGGTAGACTTGTATTCCAGAAAGGCACATGAGTGCAAATGGTTGAGATCTAGTCATACATTCACACTACACTTTGCAGAAAATAATTTCCATCTATTTCATAAATTATGTGTCTGTTCCCCATAAGGTCAAAACTTTCCCTTTGAGCTTATCAAAAACCTTCTTTCTTTCTCTCTCAAGATTAAATTGCCAGGGATTTATTTTGTGAGCTGCTGGAGCTGAGTCCTCTAACTCTGTATACTATATGTTAGTTGTCTGTCTTTAATGAACACAGGATGATCTCTGTTTATAAAAATTAAGTTTAATTCTATGAAGCCCATTATTTAGAACTGTAGTTAGGATTTTTAGATATGTGTTTAATAGTGAAACAGGTCTTCAAGATTAACTTACCATTAAGACTTCTCCAGGTGTAGGCAATCACATGATAACATCTCAGAGAAATAAGAGGCTCTTCCCCATTTGACAGTCCACTAAATGTACTGGTATCATTATTAGTAGTATTAAAATAGTGATTCTGATCACAGTCAAGCTATACAGATATATGTTAAAAAATCATATACGGCAGATAGATTATAAATTAAACTAATATCTATTACGTAATCAGTATCAGTAACTCAATAACCATCAATTTAGTAGTTTAACAGTGAATTACACATATCATAAACCTGACATATTCACAGACAAAGCTGTGCTAAGTCTTCATAGGACTATTACCCCAAGCAGAAATATTTTCATAGTTTCTGAAGTTGCCTCTTCTCTGCTTCCCCCCGCCCCGCCTTTTTTCCTTTAATACACACCCCAAAGTTGCATCACATTAAACTGTTTGGTTTTCAACAATTATATCAGGGTGAACCTTTCAAATGGGAGTTTGACTAACTGTCCAAGAAGAAAGAGGATGGACCATCAATATGGGAGAGGCAAAATTTTCTTTAACTCCATCTTCTGTGTCACAATTAATTGCTCTGAAAACTCAGGTTTGGAATAAAGAAGGTGTTAATGATCTGATATTGCTCAGCGTGTCATTAAGAATGTGGCAGATTCAGTTACAAAGCAGCAGAGGCAAGTGATCGTGGCCAAAACATGTTATTGCAGAGATGAATGGAACTTGCCAGGGACATAGGTACGTGACAAATGTTGTGTTTGTGAGGTTTTTTCACATGCTTAGAATCTTCGGGGAATTAGCAAGTCATCTTTGCAGCATCTCATGGTAAATCTATGCTGTCACATATACTGAGTCAAGGGCTAAAATTGAGATAGATGTATACCATTAAAATTATTGGAAAGATACTCTTTTAGCTCTATTAGAATAAGATTAATTTGGCCTCAAGACTCTACACCCAGAGAAATTCAGGAAGTCAGTTCTGTCATTAAAAGATTCACTTGAGAAGTACTAAATTAGGTATTGTAATGACACTAATTGTGAACTGGTCATATAAGAACAGAAGATTGGGGTGAACATTTGGAAATCATAACATCTAGCCCCTTGTTGCCACACATAACCCTTAAAGTATTTTACACCAGTCACAAACGCAGAAGATCTGACTCTTTAGCTGTATATTCTACTCTAAGAAAGTAGAATTAGTCTTGAAGTCCTCAGTTACAGACTCATCCACAGGGGAAAATAACCAGAGAAAGGAGAAACCCTTATCCCATAACTTCCTTCTCCATAAATTCTGGTGCAAGTGACATGAAGAAAAAGGTACATTAGAAATTACAAGAAAGAGTATTCATAAAATAATTGTTCTCATAGCCATTTGATTGTAGAAAGTGTGTTTTCATCCAATATACATTAGACTCCAAGGGTTGTCTAAAGTGGGACTGAAATAAGACTCAGAGATCTTATTAGTAACTTTGCAAGTAATTGTCTCTCCTTAAACACCGACTCATGTTCATAATAGTGTTCTCATTTTCGCCACTGACAATGTACAAGTTCTCCATTTTGTATGATAATATAAATGCTTACGGCCCTCTTGAAACTGTTTCAACTGTGTTCAACCTGTGAGTTAAAAAGAAATTGTGGAGACAGATCTTTCTTATAGTTTTTTTAGTCTCAGGAAATCATATTCGGCTAGTGATGTCACTCCCATGGAGAAGAAAAGATTACATTTATTTTACTGTCTTCTGAAGCATGTGGGGAAAATCACTGGAATAAAAATCAAAACACGATTCTGATGATTAATAAATAAATAATGCAAGCTACAAGGAATCTGCAGCTGCTCTTAAAGTGGGTAATATTTTGCAGTTCTCTTTTACATAAGAAACTGAGATAGAAACCTGAAATTCAGTAAGTATATAGCAAAGATGATGCATTGAACTCTGATTCCATTTCTATTCATATAATTCCCTATTCACAGTCTTTTCAATGTCTAATCTCCTTCACATTATTGGACTTTCAATCATCTATGATTCTGACCCTTAATTTATTTTCTCTTTGTTCTTGAATTTATTTTTTCCCATAAGTATTTCTAAGATGTTTTGTCAATTAATACAGGATAAGTAAGGAAGACCTGCCTAACTTACACAGATTTTTATATATACCTAAGCCTAAATGGGTTTAGGAAGTGGGCAAGCAGTTGTACTACATTTGAAGTACAATTACATTTATTGTAATGTTTACCTCATTAAAGGAATCACGCTATTGTTGTATAGAATTCTTTGTTCTATACCATCTTCTGATTTATTTTATGTTTCTCCTGGTTTGCATTCCACTGAGTAATGTTAAGTAATTGCTAGTTAAATGCAAAGATGTCTTTCAAGAAAGAATGGTACTCAGTTATGTTGTCTTCTAAAATGTATTACACTGTAATCAAACACAATTCAATACAAGTAACATTAGGAAAAATATTCTACACAAATAATCACTCTAGAGCTGTTTTTCTCTGGACTTTGTTTGTTTGTTTGGGCTTGGTTTTTTTTCTTTTTTTTTTTTAATATTTATTACAAACTTAGAAATTTTGGAGACTTTGTAACTAGGTGATGACAGTAATGGAAGGTGAGGAGGCAGTGGGGAGACTACTGAGGGATGAAAGTAAGCAAATGTCATTGCTTTATTTTAAAAGGGCAAGATATAGGATCTAGAGAAGTGCAGGGTGGTGAGCTTCACATCACAAGAACGTGGTTGGGAGAAGCCAGCATGGATTTCTGAAGAGGAAATCATAATCGACCTATATGGAATGCTTCTACAGTGAGATGGCTTGCTCATTGGAGAAAAGTAGATGTTTATATTGACTTGTGTAATGCTTTCACACTGTCTCACATGGGAAAAATAGTGAAGAATGGACTAGATAAAAGAACAGTGAGTTGAATGGAAAAGTGTCTGAACTGTCCACTCAGAGGGATCAGAGACACAAAGTCTGCCTGGAGACCAGTTACTAGTCATTTGTCCCAAGGGTTAATACTGTGGCCAGTAGCGTTTAATATTTTCATTGCTCATCCTCAGCTCATTTGCAGATCATAAAACCATGAGGAGTGGCTGATGTACCGGAGGGTTATGTTGATCTTCATAGAGATCTTGACAGGTTCAAGAAAGGGGCAGACAGGAACCTCATGGAGTTCAGCAAAGTGAAATTCCAAGTACCCCCCCTGGAGAGAAATAGCCCCAGGCACCATAACAGGCTGGGGCAAATCATCTGAAAAACATGATCACTGGTAAGAAACAGCAATGTGCTCTTGCACAGTGCCACAAAGATGACCAGGGGCTTGGAACATCTGTCTCACAAGGAGAGGATAAGACAACTGTGACTGCTCAACCTGGAGAGAAGGCAGCTCAGGGGTTATCTTAGCATTGTGTGTAAATACTTGTATGACAGTGGGGTGTAAAGATGATGGAATCAGGCCCATTTCAGTGGTGCACAGTGACAGGACTGGAGGCAATGGGCTTAAACTAAAATACAGGAAATTGCATCTAAACATAAGGAAAAGTTTTGTTTGTTTTTGGTTTTGGTTTTTTCCCTGTAAGGGTAATTGAGTACTGGAGCAGGTTAGCCAGAGGAGCTGTGGTATCTCCATCCTTGAAGATAATGAAAACCTGATTGGGCATGGCCATGAGCAACCTGCTGAAGGTGACGTTGCTTGAGCAGAGATTTTGTAATAGATCATCTCCAGAGGTGCCTCCCAACCTAAGTCGTTCTATGATTGTGTAAAAAACTGATTAAGGTTGAGAAATTTCCATGAAATCAGTTACTATTTACTTGTTTTTGCCAAGTGTTGAAATTTTCCTCTGAAACGTATAATCATCTCTAATGTTGACCCCAGCCCAGAAATGGAGTATTCCATTCCATAGGCATCATATTCGGTATAAATCATGAGGGTCAAGTCTCTTCTTCAATGGACAACATCCAAGGAAGACTCTGTCTGTTCTGCCTTTGATCCCAGTGCATTCTGTCTTAGATTGTTCACTCCTGAATCCAATTCCAGAATCCAGCGCCTGACTCCATCTCCTATGTGCCACTGAGTCAAATTTGGAACTTCCCCTGTGCCTGATCCACAGCATCAGTGGTGATGGCCACATAATTGCCATAAGGGCAGTTGGGTTTGATATTGGTTTTGTATATATTTGTGTATATTTCATTTTGTTATTAAATTAAAGCTGTTTTACTTTTCCAGTCCACAAGTCTCTTTCTCTTACTTCCTTTCTCTTCTCCTTTGGTAAGGGACCAATATTAATAAAGAGTATCTGACATTCATCAAGTGACTGGCCCAACCTTAACCCTTGGCAATACGTTTTAGGATTTTTGTTTATATGCTTCAAATATTGTTGTAGCCTTTTTTAAAACTGTTGTTTTTATTCTATATTTTCCATTAATCAAGCATAAGCATACACGTAGGCATGTGTCCACTTACAAGAGGCTAGTTGGTAAAAATCCACTTTTACTTCATCTTGATAAAAAATATTTTAATAAAAATTGCCTTTTCAATTAAAAGGCTAATTTGTCTTTGAGATGAGAAGCTTCAAAAGGGTTGTCTAGAGAGTCAGAGCAGTTTGCCTTTAAACTGCAACATTATGAGTACCACAGAAGGCTTTGGATTCTTGCTGGGCTTTAAATCTTGTAGTACATCATCATTTATTTAACACTACTTGAAAAAAACAGAGGTTGTAGAAAGAGTTATTAATTATTCCTCCTTTCTTTTAGATTCTATATTTCAACTAGAATTATGTCTGACAACAACAAAAAAAAAGAACAAAAAAAATATCTCTTGTAAGTAATCACAGTATAATAAACAGTAAGTTTTTTGAGAATTTGAGTATGAACACTACCAACTCAAAAGTGTAGTTTTAACTGCTGGTTTTAGCAAGTAGTGGTATGTATTTGTATGCTGTAAGAGAGTTAGAAAATAAGATTATCCCTGACTGGCATACTCATTCCCTAAATATAAATGTATTTTATAGCATAAATATAATAGAAAAACAATTCATATAAAGGTAATATGAAATTGATTTATTATTAGCAGAATTGTTATAGCAGGAAAAACTCTTAACTGGAATATAACTGATTATACATGAGGTTAGAGTCAACAACTATGTATGAAAGTTGACTGTATCACTGAACTGTTATTAACTTCTAAAACTTCTTCTAAACTTCTTCTTCTGTTATTTTCAATGTAACTCCACCAGCTGGTCAAGGACTGTGCAGTTCTCCAATAAGAAAGTCAGATGTGAAAGTTTTGGGTAGATAGCTTAGTAGGACTTTCTGCTTAACTCCTTTTTAAGAGCTACCACAAAGCCATAAACTTCTGAGGATACTTTGACACAGTGCAGCTACTAAAACTTTTTATTAAAAACAAAAAAATATGTTAATCGATTTTCCCTTTCTTAGTCATCTTTTACTTTCAAATTCCAAGTCTTATTTCCTTTTGTTATATGACAACTGAACTCCAGTATATTTTAAACAAAACTTTGATCTTGCATTCTTTCCTATAATTAATCTATTCATGTGCCCATGTAATTTAAATAAATAATATCAGTGGGGGTTAACATTTTATTCCCCTACAGAACCTTAGTTTACTAGCATATTCTCTTATTATGACCCATAATGCATTGATATTTTGTTTTCTTCCTCAACACTTTCCCCTGGATTATTGGTCTGGATACTACAAGCACTTTTCTTGTATTCTTGTCATCACTGATGAACATGTGAAAATCATGGTGTAATCCATTAATTATACTTGTACTACGGAATTCTCTCCTTGATGTTTCATAACTGCACAGTCAGTAATTTAATAAAATCTGGTAGATTTGGGGGTGATTAAAAAAAAAAGGTCTTTGTAGTACATCAGTTCATCTCAAGGGTAATTCATGAATTTTCAGAAAACATCATTAATTTAGTGATGAACTTCCATCTCACTTCTAATTACATTCCACACTATTGCACACTCACAGTGTTGCAAATTTGGAAATCTCTAATTAAATTCATGGTGCTATTTCAGCAAAACTGTTAACGAAGAAAAAAAAAATTAGTGCAGTACTTGAAATTGAGGTCTGTGTGGTAGAAAAGTCTTTCAACATCTTAAGTTTTTCTCCAAGCAAATATCACTTTGCACAGCTGTCCCTTTTTTAAGGATCAGGAAAGAATGGCACAGAGACGGAAAAGGACAACAATTTTTCATCTGGGAGGTTGAGTAGCTTAAGAGAGATCAGAATTTGTAGTGGTCAGCTCAGACTGCAAACTACTAGAAACGGATTACACTTGCCATGTTCAGGCACTAGAGTATTTTTAACACTTAGCAGCTGGGCAAGAGCTGTCTTCTTTCACTATCGTGTTGAATACATCATCAGTCCAGAAGTATACACATTTCAGTAAACTTAATTATCTTTCAGTGACTAAAGTAGCATGACTGTTGTTTATTGAGCTATATATGAAGCACACAAACTAGGCCCAACCTGAAAAACATGCAGTTTTTAATTGTTTTGATTTCTGTTCATGTTTTCAGACAGTAAAATGTGTATAAAGGAGGTGCTTTTTTTTTGCCTTTTTTTTTTTTTTTTAAATGAAAGGGATTCAATCTTGTCCATATAAATCACCTTGTAAATATTCATCACAAACTTCTATGCCAAAATAGAATCCAAAATTCAGAGTCATGCAAGTTCCATGAAGCATCATTGCTCTCACAGAATGATTAATTCACCACAGTGTAATTTAGACAGAGGATAAACTACTTCTCCTATAGCACCTTTTCATTCCCGAGAGCATGTTCTTACATCTTGACCCATCATACATTTACATGCTATTTTCTTCTCATCTGCTTCACATCTACCTCCTCTGTATTCACAACTTGAATCCCAGCAGTTCCTTTCTAGTGCTTCTGTGACTGCCAAAGAGTACATGTAAATCCTGCTGTAAAACTCCATGTTCCAATAGGTGCTGGCTGCCCTCTGTGGAAGGATGGCACTTATTCACAAACTGAAGGATTGACTTCTTTTTCTCTGTGTGAAGTAGAAAACTACAGTTATTAGAGGCTGGAAGAAACAAAGACACTTCATTATTCTAGACAGAATGATTTGCGGATGCTGCCAGCCCAGTGATGTTTTGCTGTCTTATGTGCTCTGTCCCCTCTTGGCATTGCATTTAAATAAATGAATACAACCATTAATGGATACCCTGCTTCAACCAGGTGAGGCTACAAGTGTATTACAAAGAAAAATAGGTGAAAAGAAAGCATAGGTGAAGCTAATTCAAAAATGCAAGTGCATCAGTCTTTTATCAACTGTTACATTGACTTTATATGTTTCTGGTTCTGGGAAGATTCTCTAGTCTCTTCAAATACTTTTCTGTGTAAAAACAATGTAAGAGATAAGTCTTGGAAAAATACAGAGGAAGTACCTGCAGTGGTATCCTGAAACTATTCTCTTTCCACTGCTGGGGCGTTTGATAAGTCCTAGGCATTGGAACAGCATGCTCTATAAGAGGCAGCAATCTGTCTGGAGCAATGTGGAGACAAGAGTAATTTTCTGTACCATTAGGGAGCCTTATGCTCTGGAGTTCAGCCCATCAAATCACAGCAGGAAAATTGCCTGTCAGACCTTCCAAGTCTTGCTTGCTTGTTCCTGCACTGACCTTACTGGAATTCAAGCCCTACTGCTAGGATATAGGGAGGCAAATTGTCCACCTTAATGTCACACAAAGACCTCTTAGAAAAGGGTCTCTCATTCAAGACTCAGCTCCTGCCAGTGCAGGATACTTGTGTGGTCTGTACTGTGGTTCAGTTTGGTGTCTTTATAGCAGTGGTCAGAGCTGCTGTTCTGTCCCAGGTGTAGGACTTCGCACTTGCTCTTGTTGAACCTCATGAGGTTCACCTGGGCCCACGTTTCCAGCTTGTCCAGGTCCCTCTGGATGACATCCTGTCCCTCTGGTGTCTTGACAGCACCACTCAGCTTGGTGTCATCCATGAACTTGCTGATGGTACACTCGATCCCACTATGTCATTTATAAAAATGTTAAACAAGACAGGCCCCAGTATGGAGGTGTCCCTGAGGGACAACACTGTTCACTGCTCTCCATCTGGACTTTGAGACATTGACCACTACCCTCTGGATGTGGCCATTCAGCCAATTCCTTATCCACTGAACAGTCCACCCACCAAATCTGTATCTCTCCAACTTGGTGAGTAGGATGCTGTGGGGGACTGTGTCAAAGGCCTTGTAGAAGTCCAGATAGATCATGTCCACAGGTCGTCCTTTGTCCACTGATGCAGTCATTCTGTCGTAGAAGACATGCCCATACAATCTTTGTTTTCTTGACCCTGACACCTCCAGCATGAGTGGGAAGTTGTGACACTGGAAACAAGCCACCTCTCATTGTCACAACTATGTGCTAATAATTTTTATATTGGAAAATCTACTGTCTGCCTAGCAACACTGGAAGACCATCATGCTCTGCTGAGAATTGTTTGCCTGACATTAGTGGGCATGAAGAATATTCCAGGAATAATATTTTTGTCAGAAAGAAGGGAGAGTCAGCGACCCCTGTGGGACAAGGACTCCTTGGAAACACTGAGGGCTCCCTGTAACAGCAGGGGCTGGCAGGCAGGATGTCCCATCATCACAGCCAGGCAGCAGGGCAGCCAGGGAGCACCAGGGGCAGCCACAGCCCCAGGCATTGGGCACCTCCCTGGGCACAGGTATGGGCTGAGGCTGGGCCAGGTGAGGCCCATGGCTGGGCAGGAATGTGGGGAGCTGGAGATCAACAGCCTACAGCGTGTCTGAGGCAGATACTGGACTGAAGAGGAGTCCTGGGCCATGGACAGGGTGGGGGGAAGCTCAGGGGAGAACAGGCAGGGCTACTGGTGACTGCATGGTCCTGACAATTTTGCCTTGCAGAGAGAGTTCCAAGGTGGGATAGAGCCTTTTGTGTCAACCACTGTCTGTCTGCACCGTCCCCCTGAAGAAATTGGGTATTTATCATTCTTTCTTGGTTTGAAGGGTCAGTAGACCCATTTTTTTTGGATGACAACATGAAAAATTCTGGTAATAAACATTGTTACAATGCTCTGAGAAGATCTAGAATGCACATGTTCCGCTTGGTCCTTGTTCCTTTCTAAGGCTGTACTGTAATCATTGGTTTTCTGCCTTATATGGAGGAATCCTTCCTGGTTTTGTCTTATATGACTTATAATTACATGCAGGTCCCTCGTGAGAACTCTCCTCTTCTCACAAGCTGCAGAGTAATCATGGAATGCTTATTTGGGCAACTAAAGGAAGGATGCAGTTGCATCCAAAATAACTTTCATTATAATAAGACAGGACAAAATATTTGAATGCAACAGTTCAGTGAGAAAATGTTAGCTTTTTATATCCAATATATATAATTCAAAATATATTGTGTTTCAAGAGCTTTCCCGACAACAGGGCAGAACTTAACCTATACTCCTGACAACTCTTTCTGTAGCCTGTGTGTCTGGGGACCCTAAAGCCATTTGGGGAAGTTGCCTACATATAGTAGTTTCATTGAGTGACTGATTACTAGTGCACATGCAGTTTATTGGATTCTGAAATACAAAGGAATATCTTTCAGTGATAGAGTGGTAAAGTAACTTTTCACATTCTTTTTAATATACCTGGAGTGAAAGAACTGCTAATCCATATGAAATATATTGTACCTGATTGGTTTTATGGAATGTGTAAGGGTTGATTTATTTGCTGAATAAATTACCTACTTACATGTAACTCTGGGTGCTTTCTACTTTGGGGACATGCAGTGTCATTTAATTGCCTTGTGTACATAGCTTGCTGGGTTTTGATACTTTAATAAAAACTTCTGGTATAGCTGTCTCTTCACATTTCCTTACAATTATATGGATGGCAATATCATCAACAACAAGTGTTTAAGAAGAACAGAACACGATTAAACTTACATTTATAATGCAAGGAAAAAATTAGGAAAAATGAAGTCAGACTGTTCAATGCTAAAAAGAAGTAAATAAGCCTTTAAACTAATTTTTGAAGTTTAACTTGAAGAGTGAAGTAAGTGAAAAAAGGAAAAAGCAGAAGACTTGATTAGTTGTGATATTCATAGCCATCAATCTCCCTTGTGTTTTGTCTTCCCTTTTCACCCTCTTGTAAGCATTTCCTGTCATGAATGCTGTACTGTGGCTTGCCCTCCAAAGCTTATTTGGCTAATTGTATAAAAGTTCTGTAGCTATCACTTTAGCAAGTAAAACCTTTTTTTTTTTTTTTTTTTTTTTTTTTCAGTATTTCATGTCCCTGGCTCTAGGCTGATACAGGAGCATAAGAAGAAATACACCCAATTAGTCTGGAATGGCCCTGTTAAAGTGTCTCATTATGTTTGATTTTACTGGCCGCACCAGTAGAAGATAAAAACTGAATCTGTAGGTCATCATCCAAGGTGGCAGTTTTACCATTACACATTATTTAAATATATTTGTACTTAAAAGCAAATCCAGTGTTTAGGAAAACAAAACAAAACAAAACAAAACACAACACTTTTTCAGCATTGGGACTAAATTACAAAGATTAAGCCACAAACCGCAGCCATTTGCATTTTCTTCGTAGGTATTTCATTCCTAACTTAAAATGAACTCTTATTTTAATTTTATTTTCAGTGAATACTTTCTTCTCCTTTCTCCTTCTGGTGCTGTGTAAAGACTGAGTAAAAGCTGTGATCTTTGCAACATCCCTCCCTTGTCTTTTACTAGGTGTTGTTTCTTTGCAATGGGATATTGCATAGTCCTCCAGGGGTGTACCATGGTACTTTTGAGGCTTATATCACTTTTTCCTATCTCTTTTTTCAAGTAGTCTCATTAATTTTGTTCTACTATAAATATTAATTAGCACCTTCCTGGCTCCTGGTTTCTTCTCTTTATTATAAACTTCTGAAAACATAAAAACATAAGAATGGCTGTAACAGGTCAGATTAAAGTCCACTTAGCCCAATAGCTGCCAATAACACATAACATCTCCTAGATAAAGGTATGAAAAGGATAAGCAAACAGTGGTGCTCCCTTCTTCTTCCCCCAAACACCAGGTAATATGCTACTTAATGGACTATCTGAACCAGCAATAACATCTTTATTCTCAATTGCCTTTGATGAATGTTGCTTCCAGGAAGCTCATAAAACCTTCTGCTGCTTATTCTGAGATCAGTAAATGCATAGCCTTCATACTTGATGGTTTTAATTTTTTTCTCTTGGAACATTATGTATAGGTTAACAACTTGAGAAAAATAATACAATGTATTATCACAACAAAATAAGAATCGGTTACTTAGATTTAGAAGAAATCCCTTCTCCCTCTCTCACTGAAGTTTGTATTTTTAATTTTATGAGGATACTATGTATGTGAGTATATGATGATTATGAGGATACTGTGTTGGCCCAGTTTTCTCATCCAGTAGTAGACATCTAACTGCATGTGATGGATGCACTTGACCCCCCTTTAACCAACCCAGCAGCAGTTTGGTTCAGGCTCCAAAGGAGGCAAAGGCCTGAGACATAGCTGGACCAAGAACCCCCCCAAAAAATCTCAGAAAGGAGCAGAACAGATAAAGTTGTGGGTACAAGGGGTCTTGTGCATACCCTTCCCACTGTATGCAATTTAAGTACAAGCCAACCACTTTATCCCATAAATATAATATGCCTAAGCAAGCCTTCTTTTGAACTCTCCCTGCTAGGCAGCATGGCTGAATGGCAGTGCTCTCCATCTTTTACCAACAACAGATCTGTGGATGAGCCCAATATGATTTCTCTCTGGACAGGAACAGGACTGAATGCCAGGCATCTCCTTTTGATCAGGGACACCTCTCAGTGTTAAGAGATATTAGTCATTTAGCTTAAATACATAAGTTGCAAATAGAATGAATCACTTAAGAGTTATAATGTTGTGTGATTTAGTATACTGTTTGCTTAGCTGTACTTACTTTGCATAAGTAGCTAGATTTGCTGAAGCCTGAGGCCACAAGCTGTAAATTTCCACTTAGATTTAGTGAACATGTACGTACTTAGTCAAACCGGGCCTCCAGAACCTGTGTAAATCAGAAGATAAGGAAGCTTCAAGGCTACAACCTTCAACAGAAGGTGCAATTAGGCAAGATTGTGGCCTGTCAGGAGATGGTGAGAAATTCAACGAAGGGTCAGAAGATGTCAGACCAGGATAATTTTTGGACCCAATGATGAACAAGAAGACCCTAGACCCAAACATTTCTATTGGACCCAGCTGCCACATGAGGGGCAGGTGAATAGTCTCTAAGGGTATAATTGCTCAGAGATTTCTTTACTTGGCTGAGACCACTCTCTAGAGACACCCTGTGCAAGCTGGCCCTGGTACCGTATTACTTTACTAAATTATTTCTCTTTATAAATTCTGATACCTGAGAGCCTCCTTCAGGAAACCTAGGATTTGAACTTCGGAGGGAACTAACACCAGATGCCCAGACTGAAAACTTTAGAGCAAACTACCACTGGATGTCTGGGCAAAAGGTAAGTGAATTGGGAATAAGCATGACGAAACTTTGAAATCTTAGCTGATATGAAGGATTGAGTGAAGACATATAATCATTTAGCCATTAACCTTTGACCAAGTTGAGGCTAGAAATGGATTCAGCCACACCTAGACTCCTCTCTGAGAAGAAGTTCAGAAAACAAGGGCTTTCATTCTAAACCTTGTGACTCAATGAGAGGGTTGCCTTTACCTTTTGACATCTCCAATCTCTCTGTAAATCATTCCAAATTAATTCTAATTTGATTTGTATATTTCCTCTGTTCAGTAAATAATAGAGTGAACCTTGCCATTGAACTCTGTTAAGTCATACTTTTATATATTCTTAGAGTGATCTAAACATTCATCTGCATTACATACATGCATTGCATTAGGAGAAGAGTCATCACTCCCTGTGAGCTTTGTCAATGGAACACTGAAGCAATGACAATGAAGTGAGGTATATATTCGAGGCATAGGCATACTTGACCCACTCAGAATTTGAGTTGTCTTCTAAATTTTGCTCTGTTTTCTTCTGGAGCTGTATGCTGCTGGAATGAGTATGTGACTCAGTAAAATAACTAAACTTACTTATTTTCCAAGCCTGTATCAGAAAAATGTTTGAATGTTTCCTCCTTGACATCTATTTTATGAATGTGGCTCTAGATTTTTCTTGCTGGAGCAGTTTTCTTGTTAGTTTAAAAAATCAGGAAATTAGCCTTTAATTTAACTTTGATTTAAATTCCTGTGTCACTTGATACATAACTACAGAGATCTGAAAAGAAATAGGCTTACGATTCTTAAACTCCCTTCAATCATGAACATTGAGCAGATGCATTTGAACAAGCACATGAAAATAATTTTCTGCTCCTATGTGTATTTTTGGAGAGTTTTAAGAACAAAATGCCAGAAATAAAAATGAAAAGCAACAAAACTTCAGCTGATTTTTAAGAATGTTTAAATCTAAGTGAAGTAGAGTGTACAGAGTCTTCATCTGAAAATGGAGGCAGTCTTTCTAGCTCCAGAAACGGAGAAGACAAAGAAGGCTTTTCTATAAACCATTTTCCTAACTTGACGGAGAATTTGAAGATAAAAAACCTAACCCCATAGTTGTCCAAAATTAGAGTCATCAGAACATGTTATCCTTTTTGCTTCCAGACTTAAGATTGGTGAGAAGGGTCAATAAACACATCTCACTTCCATTTCTACACTTCAGCTCTTATTCCATGAGACACTAGCTGTAGCCTTTTTGGAAAATTATTTCTTTCCAATATTATCATAGAATCATAGAATGGTTTGGGTTGTAAGGAAATGTTAAAGATCCATCTAGTCCAATATTCCTGCAGTGAGCAAGGATATCTTTAACTAGATCAGGTTGCTCAGACCCCTGTCCAACCTGACCATGAATGTTTTCAAGGATGGAGCTTGTACCACCTCTCTGGGCAACGAGTTCCAGTGTTTCACCACCCTAATTGCAAAATAAATTTTTTTATATCTAGTCTAAATTTATCCTCTGTTAGTTAAAAAACCATCACCCCTTGTCCTTTTGCAACAAGCTGCGCTAAAAGGATTTTCTTTGTCTTTCCTATAGGTCCCTTTAAGTACTGAAAGGTTGCAATAAGGTCTCCTTGGAACCTTCTCTTCCCCAGGCCAAACAGCCCCAACTCTCTCAGCCTTTCTTCATAGTGGAGGTGTTCCAGCCCTCTGATAATTTTTGTGGCTTTCCTGCTCCAAAATGTTCATGTCCTTCTGCTGAGGACTTCAGAGCTGGACACAGTACTTCATGTGGGGTCTCACAAGAGCAGAGAAGAGCAGCAGAATCACCTCCTTTGACCTGCTGGTTATGCTTCTTTTGATGCAGCCCAGGACTGTTGTCCTTGGGCGGTGAGCACACATCGCCGGCTCATATCCAGCATTTCATCCACCAGTACCCCCAAATCCTTCTCTGCAGGGCTGTTCTTAACGCCATCATCCTCCAGACTGTATTGATACCGAATCTAGCCCCAACCCATGCACAGAACCTTGCAGTCAGCCTTGTTGAACCTCATAAGTTTCACTTGGGCCCACTTCTCAAGCTTGTCCAGGTAACTGTCATTATAATCACATCAATCAGCTGACATAAAATACATGTACATTACATGAAACATTACATCCCCAGCAGAAAATTAGGCTTTTTGAGTGTTACAGAAGAGAACTAAAAAACCCCAAAGTTTTGCTTTAGATGTATTTTGGTAGGAAAATACTTTTGCTCTTTATACTTTAATTTTTATACTTCTCTTTTATATCAGAAGAATTTTTTTCCCTCCTTGTGATACAAACCTAATTTTTCACTTAGAGGTGCAGAAACTTATTAAAAGTTAATGTTTTTCAATTTCTTGAGATGACTTGTGAGATGGATTTTTTTTTTTTTTCCTTCAGCAGCCATACTGTGACAGTAGGTTCCGTAAATCAAAGGGTTACAGAAGCTATTAAATAAACTTCAACATTTCTCACTTTGCAAGTCCTGGTCTCATCTTTCACACACAGCTCCAAAGTCTGCAAAGACATCATATTACACAATTTTCTGTGTGAAAACACTACTTGAATGTCTCTCCAAAATCACTATATGATATGATTTCTCACTGCTGTCCTCCATCCTCTTTGCTGTGGACCATTCTTCTATATCCAAGTTAACTATCAATCTAAAAACTTCTATTCATAGGAATATTCACAGCAACCTGAAGTATGTTTGGCTGGATCATAAAAATAGTCCCATTGACAATATTGGTTCAGGAAATTTGTTTGTTTAAGCATCAGAGAAATTTTAAACTTCTCAATTCATATTGGCAAAAATAATAACTCAGATTATAATAAACTGTGGCTCCCCACTCAGAGAACCTGTCAGAGACAAAAACCTCATTTACAGGAAAACACGTTTCTAATGATCCCATTTTTTCCCACAGATTTAACACAAATCTATTGGAAAATTTTTCATAAATAATATTTTTTTTACTTTTTTTTTTTTTGTGAGGAGTTCATC
>JAAGNO010012105.1:0-24480 GCA_033439905.1 Ceryle rudis
AAATATAAATATCTATTTTAATATTATATTAATCTTAATGTGCTAGGGAAATCAGGAGCAATTCCTGTTAGGCAAAACTATAAGAATAAATGATGGGAGAAGAGCAATATATAAACACGTCCAATTGGAAATAGCAGTGTCTTAAATGATCTGTTAAAAATATTTTTATCTCAAATAGGCAAATGCTGTATTTTCATAGCAAATATTGTTGTAACTGAAATGTAGAAATTACTTTTTCTAATTGAGTGATCTTTGGGTTTTGTTGTGTGTGGTTTTTGTTGGTTTTTATTTTTTTAAATTCATTGAATAATGATATAAATCAATACCTGAAATTACTAAGTTAGAATAAAAAAGGTAGGGTAACTTATAAATGTAAATGTGTCAGATTTGCCCATAGCTGTATTTTTTTATCTAATACTATAAAGTGTAAAATTTAGCTGATACTCAGCCAGTGTAAGGATTGTCAGATCAGTTATCGGAGTAACTTTTTTCACTTCCTTTCAATATACCCATTTGTTTTTAATACTCTGCTAAGGAATATGGATCAGGGAATGCAAGGTGGATTTTGCTTCTGTTTACAGAAATATTCAGTATTAATTCTGAAGTATAAATGGCAACAATGGTCAGTTTCTGTCTGTATTCAATAAGGAAAAAGCATGAAATTCGCAATTCCTAATCAGTTAGCAAAATGCTTGTAAAAGTTATAAATGAAATAAAGTCTATTATTTCAGCATCCAGTTTTATAGCCTTTAATTTTTCCTGCAGAGAGATACAAAAGTTAATATAGTTTCATCTTTTAAAAGTTCCATCAGATCTGTGTGGCTAGTTTATTAAAGAAAACTTTCTTTTTGCAAGTTTTTAAAGCAAATATGATGATGCTTAATTCAGTCAACTGTTTTGTCCAAATTAAGCTTTGATGTTCATCCCTCATTGAGGTGATTTAGATGAAAAAGTTCAGCAATTGCTGGTGCTGCATTTTTGAAACTTTCTTTATAATTAGAAAGTACTTTTCCTTTTTGCCTTACTATATTCTGTAATATTTTTAATATTATGAAATTAAGATTCATGGAGAATATTATATTAGGACTTTTTTATAATCATTTTAAGCTGTAATTTTCTCATGTTTATAACTTCAAGGTAGTCTGTTAAGAAGTCAGTATAACAGGTTTCAGTTCTGTTGTTCAAAAAGCAGCTCCTATTTCTGCCAGAATAGGCAGAAAAGGTGAATACAACAAAAGTGATGTTTTGCACTTTGTAGACACCTAGCGAATACCTCTGGCTGTGAATTTAAAATCTGTTAAATTAATGGTAGTGGCAAAAAAGCTATACAATAACTCATGGAAAATTGGAGACCAGCAAGCAGGGTTTCAGAATTCAGAGCAGGAAGGCTTTGGAGCAAGGAGGAAGTGAAGAGATGAGGCTTGAGAGTGAATTGCTCCATGTGTAAATTACACTACTGCTTATCTCTGAGACCTATTTTGTTGTTGTTGTTTAAGATGACCTGCCAATTATGTAAGTTACAGTGCAATAAAGTATAAGTAATCTTCAATAATAAGAATATTCAGGACTTAAGGTAACTGAAATTCCTGTAACTTATTAGATAACAATATTTAAGGATTACATCTTCTGAAGAGCGTAAGAGCAGCGGTGACCTCGCATTGGAAACGTTTTCTGAAATGACTATGAAAAAGATACCTTGCATGTTGTAGCTATCTGGACAGAGAGACCTCTGGGCTCTTTTTGAGCTGTATTTAGGGTTTTAGCAAGTTCTACCTTAATTGCAATTACCAACGTATAGCAAAAAATGTAGATGTACTTCAATGATTATACCTTGGTGTAGAGAGATCCTGTTTTGATCCTGCTTTTCTCATCAATAATATACTAATATAGGCTTGAGTTTTCAGAGTATTTCAGGCTTTTAGTATAAGTATAATTACTAGAGCAGCTTATCTAGAAGATCAGACTCCTGCAGATGCTGAGTAGTGTTACATGCGCAAATTATTTAACAAGGTGTTACAGTGGTTGACATAAGGATGGCAGCTACAGATTTTCATTGTTCATTGAGTTAATATAAATGGTTTCTTCAGTCATTTAAGAACCAACAAATTATTTTCAAAGTTAGCTGTCATTTATCTACAATTAATACAATTATAGATTAACTTTTAAAAATGCATCCATATTTAAATGAACCCTTCTTGGGTCAGAAAAAGGTAAGAGTCTGCCACGGAGTTTTTCAAAGCTTGGTCATTGAAATTGTCAAACTCCTTCCTCAACCTAAAGAAACAGCTACCTGTCTGTGTACAGAAGTTCTTTCTCAAAGGGAACTTTATTAAAAAAACAACCAAAGAAAATAAAACAAACAACACAAAACAAAACTAACAAAAAAAAAATCCAACAAAACAAAAAATACAAGGAGAGGTCAATTTAAACTTTTTGCCAGTTCTTGTATTGATTCCCTTTACCTAGCATCCATCTCTCCCCCCGTTAGTTCGTGTGAATATTCTACTTACAACAGCTCTGTCTGAGGATTCAGGTTGCTGAGCTTCTGCCCATGCCTGGCTCTCCTTTATGGAATTGAATGTCTTTCTCCTAATTCCCCTCCTCCCTCAAAATGTCAGATTTCAGAAGGAGGCACTTAAAATAATTAAGGTGGGCCTTTACTGAAGAAAAATGCTTTGTTTGCATGCCCTTATGATGGCCCATGCCATTTTATTGTAGTCTGCATTTTATGTCAAGAAACTGTAAGAAAAGTGGGTGAGAGGAGGATTAAAGAAATTTTAAAAAGATTGGTTTTTTTTAAACTCTTGACAATTGTATTTTAAGAGAGACTACATAGGTTTTTCTATCCACACATTTAGTTTAGTTAAATTTGGAGGTGAAAACACCATCTTTAAGCTTGCTTGAAAAAGCAAAGGGAAAAGAATACATAAAATGTATCATAAATCAAATCTCTGTGGTGTGAAGGAAACATTAAGTGGAGTGTAAATTACATTGGCTATTACCAAGTTTAATTCTTATAATGTAGGCTCAAGAAAAAGATAGAAAAAGAATGCAAATTGTTTCTAAGGTCATTTATAACCTTTCATGAGAATAACCTGGAAAAAGGCTATATATTAAAAAAAAAAAAAATACAACAAGAAGAAAAAAAACTCCGTTGAAGTGCCTATTAGAACTGAAAATTGTTCTGACAATGAAATAAACCAGCTAAATTTAGCATGCAAGTATTTCACTTCAAATGGTGAATATAATTCAGAATAGACAGTTGTGTTAAGTATACATTTCTTTTGTGAGAGAATAGGCATATGTAAATTGCAGTTTATTCCCAAACCAGCTGACTAGTTTTTTTTCTTTGGATATGCAGACATACAATTTAAGAAAAGTGGTCTTAAAAATGTTAATTATTCTTTGAAAAAAAATTCCTCCAGAAAACTGAAGATAGGAGTGTTTGTTAGTGTTCCTGTCAATTGTTTTTCCTCCACCTCGATGTGTTGAAGCTTAGCAATGAATGTCTTTATTTTTACACCAACTTCATTAACTCCGGTCAGCACTAGGAAATATTTTTATTAGTTAAAATATGAGCCTGCTCTTGTCCTGAGTGTAATGAAGCAGAAAGCATTTTTATTTGTTTCAGGCAGAATAGATTCTTTTTAAGAAAATTAAGTTTCCTATTCTATCTGTAATAGCGTAGGTGTAGTGCATACACCCTAGCAGTGAAATGTTTTGAAGAACTTCTGGTAGCTCACCAGTAATGAGAAGGCAGTTCAAGCTCAGTATGTAAGTTGCACTGGGTATAACCTAGTGAAATTATCAACAAAGCTTTCAATTGCAGTTGGAACTTTTGTTTATAAAGACCCTTGTGTAGCATGAAATGGATTTATATATTAAAAAAAAAGGGCCCTGTAATTTATTTCTATGTACTCTACCAGACGGTAATTACTGTAGCTGATTTAGTAGCCTGGACTGGATTCAAACTAGTGACCCAGAGGTGTTTAATTTCTTGGCATTTTGTCCTCCGGTTTTCTTTTAATCCATGATTACATTTCAACACCTGTTTAGAGATGGTTCAGCTTTGGCCTTAAACGGATTGGCAATGTGTCATTAAACTCAAGAGGCTTTGTCAGCAGGGCATCTCCTTTGGCAAAGTTAGCTTTAAGCAAGATTTGATGAGGTCAGCAAACACGTGGGTTGTTTTGTCTTCACATATGACTTTACATAAAGTCATCGTGTGAGATAAAATTTATTGCATTTAATAATGTTTATATAATGTTTAATAATGATTTTTTGAAGGGATTTATTCACGTCAGTGAAGTTAAATAACTCCTTAATTCCCAGCTTTACAGGGTTTAGATGTGCTCCAACTCCTGTACGTCACCAATGTTGATAGAAGTTGTGGGGAGCGAGCAATTGCAGGATGTGCGGCACGAGTGATTGCCAATTTGCTCTGTTTCTTGCTATTTCGCAGCTGTTGGGAGAACCAAAGTAAGGATGAAGCTCTTGACCCTGAGGTCAATTAGAAGCTTAGAAGCAGGTCAGAGGAGAGTGGATGGTAAAACAAGTATTCTGGGTGTATGCAAGTAAGCAAAAATAATTTGTGTCTAACGGGGTACCCTGTGAGGCTCTGGAGACAACGTGCTTTGCTACATAGGAAAAGTTTTAAGTAAATGTAAGCCATTAAAAAAAATTTGCCGTTCATTGCTTGCTGTTCTCTGGCAACTAGTTTTGTTCTCCGCCTTCAAATCACACTACTGTATGTCTGCATATCCCAGCACAGATGTTAGAGGAGCGTAGCTCCAAGACAGTAGCTCATGTACGAAGTGATCCTGTCTCTCAATTGGTGGTACTGTTCTGTCGCAATATGAGGGTGTGAATGGGTCCCAGGGAGGCCTTGCAACATTGGCCTCGGTTCCCTCTTCTGCCTGGCTTTTTTTCACCACAGTGGATACGGAGTGTCTGCAGATAATGTAGTAGCACAGCCTGCTGCTGGTCTCCCTGTGCATCCAAGACTTGGGAACCACCCTTCAACTACCCAAAGACTGTACACAGTTGAAGAGCCTGGCCGCACCTGGTATTATTCCAAGGTCAAAGCAAAATTTTCTGATTATAAAGAAGGAAGTAATGCAATTCCTATTTATTTACTAGTTTGCCTTTTAGTAAAGATGTAAAAATGCCAAAGAGAAATATAAATCGTGATGTTTCACTTTTAAAAATATTATTTCTTACCATAACATATTGATATTACTAGTTTCTAAAGCCATCAAAAGAGTGGTTTTGCTGTGGTATAATGCCTGTTTATTTATTGCATAGAAATAGCACATGCAAGGTCAGTTGTTGCTGTAATTTTAATTTGACAAATTGTACAAGAACACTGTACTCAAAAAGACAAAAAATCAGTTCAGGAGCTTTATACAGATACTTCTCCAAGTCTAGACATTGATTTGGTAAGAATTCAGAGAAAACTATTTCAATGTGCTGATTTTAAGTATGCTTGTGTTAAAGTTTCCAGTTAACTGTAAATTCAGAGGGGATGCATTTTGTTTGTGTTGGTCCCTTACCCAGAGAACTGAAATGTGAAGCTGATTCGATCACAAAAACTGTAGATTCACATCTGCCCAATACAGCAAGCTGTTTCCAGTGCTTGTCTTTTCTCCTAATCTCTAGTCTTTCTGAGGTAGACCAGAAAGCCGAGAAGATTAAATGGAGGGGAAAAAAACACACAAAGCAACCAAGCAAACAAAACCTTATTACCCTCCCCAAAAGTGAAGGAGATGCCAGAGTGACTAAGTCTTAGTCAGAACTGAAATTTGTAGTCCTAGAACTAGTAGTTTAAATCAACAGATACAGTGTTTGTTCAAAAGCAACAAACAAGCAAAACAAAAAACCAAAACCCACAAAAAAACCCCAAAACAAACAAAAACCAAACGAAGGAGGAAGAAAAAAACAAAACAAAACACCAAAAACCAAACCAACAAACACTTAAAAGTCCAGTATCAGTAATTTCTGTATTTCTGTGTAACTTCAAGTGCAGCTTGGTCTTGGCAGTAGATGTAAAGAAGAACTGAAATACAAGAATTTTTCAGTGTTCTTATTTGTGGTTAAAACGTTGAAAATATGTGAAGTGTTTGTTTTATTTTTCTTCAACAGTTTTTGAAATTTTGATTAAATATGAGGGTACTCAGAGGAATTTTCTATGCATTGCAGTTGAAATATAATTTAGAAATACTAGTAGCATAATCTTACATTTCTAATATACTTTTTTTCCTTTCTGTTCCTTTTTGGAAAGTATATATTTGAAATCATAGTATAATAAACCAATATATATTAGCCTTCTACATTATTATTCTTGCTTAACTACATGCATAGTACTGTTTTCTGTTGATGTTCTTTTTTGAAAACTACTCAAACTTCTGCAAATGAGAACAAAAGCTTTATGATTAGGTTGAGTTGGAGCTTTTAGTTAGAACACTTCCAAGTTTGCGATCTATGTCTCTCTCTCATCTGTCCTTTCCATGCCCAGAAGGACAAAAATGTTGCTTTTCTTATGTTTGTTACTTATCGTAGGTGAAGTATACATCAGGTATAAAATTTTGATGTTGTGCATATTTTGAGCTGTTTGGGGAAAGATCCTCTAACAGGAAAATCATTACTGAATCTTTGGGAAGGAGCATTAGATTGGAAAAGATTGTATCTATATTGCAAGTCTTCTTAGGGCCCTAAAATTTTTGTATTGAGGCAGAATGACTCCTGCAATTTATCACTTTGGAAAAGTAAATAATCGGAATGAAAATCTATTTTGAAATACTCTTAAACCCAGAACTGAATATGAGGAATAAATTGATTATTATGCTCAATTATGTTAAAGCAGGAGTCTTCTTCAAGGAACTTCCTATTTGAAACTCTTTTGAAGTGTTTTCTCATTTTGACTCATATGGTCTAATGCCCATATAGTTTGACTGTGACTAAAGTCATCCTCACATATGACTTTTAATTTCTTTTTACAACCTGTAGAGCCATTTCTTCTGCTTTTGAAAAATCAAATCCTTCCGGCAAATCTTCAAAATCCGTTTTGATTAAATTTTTTTTGACTTTTATTTTAATTTGCTTTATATGTATACATTTTTTTGTGTGCTTAAAAGTGAGCAGTCTCTCCTTTTTATTTGTGATTGTGATATCAACCAAAATAAACTGTAATTAATAAGATAAAAGGCTAATGTTGCCTTTGTTATGTGCATATTACTCTATTTGCAGTGATAATCCATTTTATATCTGTTAAGCAACAGTAAATTTCATTTACGTGCTTCTGACTAGTTTTCTTTGTTGTTCAGCTATTGTGTCTCATTTTCATCTGAGCCACATTTCCAATTGTTCCATGATTGACATGCTGGAGAGATTGACAGTTACCCCCTAGTGCCTGCTGTCTGGAGATCCCACAAGCAATAATGGATTTTACACCGGAATTTAGCATCAAATATTGGCTTTCAGTGTCAAATGGGTTAAATTTAAATGCTTGTTAATTGTAGCCTTTTTCAAATCATAACCTTAAACAAAAGTGTTTTTTGGATATCGGTATGTCTGAGTCCTCTGTATGCCATGCAACCCAAACGTCTCAAACTTATAGCAGAAGTTCACCATTGCATTAATGGTGCTTTCTGTTTCTTAATGATCCAGACAGTCCCAATGTGGAGAGTACAAGCAAAGTTTCCGTATGTTGTAGGGAATTCATATTTCTGGTAAACTGAAAAGACAGTCGGTGCTGATCCTAATTTTGTAATTCAGTGTTCCAACATAGAAACTGAATGTTTCCTCAAAGCCTTCATATCTGCTGTTAATGGTCATCCTGAACCCACACAGGTTTTTTTTTTTAGCCCCAATTCTACTAAAACCACCACAACCCTCCTCTTCCCCATCTCCAAAACCAAAACTGTAAGCATGGGAGATGCTCTCATCTGTTAGATTCCAGCAGCAAAAAGTTATGTAAACTCCTTAAAATTCCTTCTGTGCTCAGTGATCTCCTACATAAACCTGGCAGAGAAATTTATCTTCCCATTTCCTGTACCCAAATATAAAGACAAATAGAGAGCAAGTAGAGGTATTTTGGAAGGAAGGAGGTGAAACCTAACTGATTTTTTTTTGTGGGAATTTGTCAGAGTTGTTCTTCAGGTGTGCTGACTTGCTTTGATGCAATGTCTCCAAAATATTCCGGGGTTCTGCTCAGAGCTGGATCGTGATTCTGTCGTGTGTTTTTCTACCTTCCTCGAGGATCTTTGAAGGGGTAGATGCCAGTATAGTGCAAAGAATGACTGTTGTGTTGTAGTATCTCGGCAGAAACCAGTGTTTTTTGGATTACTTCTGCCATTAAAGGCAGCAATAACAACTGCTTAACTCTGATTTTTTTTTTTAATTTTCAAAATTTATTAAGATGTCTTAATTTTTAATGAGATCAGGTTTTGTTCAAATTTATGGGATTAGAGTTGAATTTATAAAAATATTTACTGAAGTTTTACAATACATTATTAAAATTTAAATCACCCTTTATATGTAAACATGTAATGTTAATCTAATAAGAATAAGATTATTTTTGGTTATAAAGAACTAAAATTAGATTTCTCTAACACTGTATTTTTTATTTAATACAGTAGATGTTCTGCATGCTTGGAAATGGTAAATAAAAATTTGTCTTTCAGCATTTCTATTAGAGATTCATTGTTTTAGAATAAATATAGAGATCTCTTAAACTGCCAAGTGTAAGAAAACTCTTCATACCTCTTACTTCAGCAATTTGTTTGTTCATGTTGGAAAGCCGTTAGCACAAATCTATAATTACTAATTCACCAGATTTTTGAAATTTATACCTTATTGTGAGATTTGTGACAGGACTTCTAGTTTTATGTTTAAATTTGCCAGATAGATTCCAGATTAGAATCTAATCTAATGTATAGAGAAAAAACAATATATGTTTTCATCACTTTAATAGCAGTGTAGAAGTTAGTTGTTTGTTTTGTGTCGGGGTTTTTTTTGTGCGGGTTTTTTTGTTTGTTTTTGTTTCTGTTTTTAAAAAAAGAAAGAGGAAAAAAAAAACGAGGAACAAGTTGAATTTTGGAACATGCAGTTAGTGTTGCCATAATGAGTTCACAATTGCTAGACATCTGCCTAGCAATTGCCTTTGTCCTTGCATGCACTACTCTAATTAAAAACTTCTCTTTCTTCCTTGAACTTCCAGATTGCTGATGTGAGCAAAAGTGGGTATGTGGCCTCTTAACAAAGCTGTCAGTAGTGATCAGAAATGTTTTTCTAACCGTTTTACTTTTCAGGTTGTCAATGAGTATCGTATTTTATAATATCAACACTGTTTGTTACATTTGAACCTTTATTACACAAGAATTCTACGTTCTAAACAAATACTTTCTATGCTGAAAATTACTGTAACTCAAGGAAACAAATGTATCTTAAATTTGTTTTGCGAGGTTAATTGAGAACTTAAAACAGAGCCATTGCAGTAACTTGTTTGTATAAGGATGCTAATGCCATTGCAACATTTTCTTAAAGGATGCCAGACAATTATATATAGAATATAAAGAAACAAAAATGAAGGCGAAAGAAGATGCCCTGGCTAAGGCCGAACTTGAAACACTTCAGAGTGAGTTTTTACCACTGTCTTAATAAACAAAGATGTAATATGATGTATCTACTACAAAACATGTATATGCACAAACCTTTTTATAATCTTCTAAAATATATACTTTATAAATTTCTGTACTGCTGTTAAAATTAAATAAGCTTTTAACTTTGTGACTAATTTTGCAGTAGGCTGCTGGTTTGTTCCTATGGAAGCATAAAACTGAGGTGATAGTTACATGCTAGCAACAAAAGCATACTTTACTAGAAAAGCTGCTTTACAGAAGAGGGAAATCTCAAAGTATACATTTTCAGAAGTGACCTCTTGTGTTCTGAGCATTCTTGTATTCTCTGTAAATATTTTTTAAAAAGGATCAGTTTAATGATCCTTTTGTGCATATTGAGTTAATTTTTGTAATAGAAATTGAACGTACTTAAAATTTCTGAAAGCTTGGATGCAGACTTTGGAGGTGCATTCATGCTATTGTTGAAATAAATGCCTTAAAGTCTCGACACTCCTACAAAACACCAGAGAGGGAAATTAACATTCCCCTTATTAAAGTATTCTGAATAAATATAGGTGACTTTTCTTCTTTCAGTTACTTACTTTTGACAATATTAAACCTACCCTTTTCTGAAGACAATTCTAAAAGGTTTTTGTTTTGTCTGTGGGTGTATATGCGTGCTTGCTTTATTTACTTCAGTGCATGTCTTTAGATTCCTTTATTCTGACAAGTGCATTGGGTTGCCCTATAATAACTTACTAACTTTGAGAATTATAATCTTATAGGCACTTAAATATAAATAATGCAGGTGAATTTTATAAAATAGCTGAAGTTTGTAAAATCAAAGAGATGCAGTTTCAGTGATAATTCACAACTTCTCCGTAGTGGAATCTATTTTGAGAAAATGGGTAACATTTAGCTCCTCCATGAACATTGTGGACCCAGGCCAAATATAGCAAAGTAGTGCATTTAATGCTTGTTAGGGAGCCCTGCCATTATGTTTGAGATACCTGCTGCAAGATGGGCCCTTAAAAAGGGCTGAGGTTATTAAAAACTGGTTGAATTGTCAGATAGTAGTAACATATTGCCATTGTCCAAAATAGCTGACATACGTTCTTTGTTGTGAACTGCTGCTTTAAAAGGACTTGTCTGTGAAAACAGAAGTGCAAGCAAAAGTACAAAGTGAACTTTTCAGTATTTCTTCTCTGCCAGGTGTCACGTGAATTGGTTTTTGGGTTGTGGGTGGTTGGTTGGTTTGTTTGGTGGTGTGGGTGGGGTTTTTTAGTTTGTTTTGGTTTGTTTGTTTTGGTTGGGTTTTGTTGTTTGTTTGTTTGTTTGTTTGTTTTACCTCTAATACCAGTGCCCACACACAAGAGGTGTGGGTTTGGTGCACCTCTCACAGAAGCGCCACCCTGTCTCTTGTCACGCTGCTGAGTGCGACACGGTATGTGACCTACATGTCTGCCAGGTGACCCAGTGTAACTCGGGTGAGCAGAGGCCAGTCTCGCTGGTTGGCGTTCTGCCCTCCCTTGGTAAGCTTGCTGGCAGGGAGCAAGAGAAAGGATTGAGAGTCACCCCTTGTAATTGGCAGAGTTTGAAATTTGGCATGGAATTAATCTGGTCAGCCAGCAGCACTATCGCTGGGCACCAGAATGAGCTGTCAGTTACCTTTGTTTTTTAAAGAAATAAGACTCCCAAGAGAAGAACAAGCAATGCATTTGTATTACTGTAGGCAAAAAAAAAAAAGGGATATTTTTTTTTCCTGAAGCTTGCATGCAAAGCATCTGTTAAATTTACTTAATATATTCTGCATTGTCAGTTCATAATTATCATGGAAAGTTTGTACATCACCAAACGTATATTTTGTTTGCCCCCATTCTTCTTAATTTTAGGGACATCCATGGAATGCAAGTTCATAATAACAGTTACATCTACCTAATTGAGTAAATGTGTCTTGTGCAGATTGGCAATAGCTGCTTTATAGTGCCTGTTTTTTCATTGCCTAATTGCTAGTTTGCCCCCATGTCTATCTTTTTTCCTGCCGAAATTGTGCAGCATTCTGTAGGCAGTTTGAACTAAAACCAGAGAAGGGTACTGAAGAAGGAAAATACAATTTGTAAAGTAGGAAAAAGAGATGTAAAGTAGGTATTGAGATGTCATTAGAGTGCTATGTTTGGTAAGGAGTGTGAAAAAGTAATTTCTTGGTAAGTCAATATTATGCATAATTTTGATTTATTTTTCTGACATTCTTGCAGTGTTTCTTATTACTTCTTAGTCTATTCAACTGTCATTACTACTTTAGTAAAATACAACAACTTTACAACTTTACCTTACAAAACTATAGCAACTTGCAATACAGACCTTACGTTTCTAGGAACTGTGATTTGTATGGAATTACAGATAACTGGGTGTAATGGAAATGGTTTGCCTTACATTTTCTGATGCCCTTTCCACAGTTAGATACCAGAACACCAAATTTATTTTAAAATAAAAGTGCTTTAAATTAATAAACTTTCTTTTAACTTATCCCTATCCTGTAGTGTCACACATGCATATAATCCCTGTATCAGGGAATGATTCTGTAAGAGTAGATAGCCCTGTTCTTTATAGTCATGGAATCTAAATTAAAGTATTAACTATAGTGAGTAGTCATTAAACTAAGGGCACCTAGGCATACATTGTCAGGACAGATGACTCTGACAGCTTTTTAAACTTAAATTGCAAGGTTTGAGTAGTTGCCAAGACAAATTCTAGCAGCTCCACTGGTGGTCTTCTTACATGGAGTAATTCTTTCAACCATGTCCTTTTGGGGAGAAAACACATCTGTTTTTCTTTCTTTATACTTAGCCTTGGTATTTCTCTTACTTTCTGTTCTTGTTTTCCCTAACCATCAATATGAAGACTGAAATTCCTTTTTAAGATCTACCTTTTTAAAGAAATAGAACCTGCTAGATACTGCAGGTGGACTGTTCACTGGCATCCCAGTTACCAAACATATTTACATTGTAAATCTAAAACTATTGTCCTAACGCCCAAGGCAGCTGGAACAATTCATGTCAAGAAACTGTTTTATTTCTAGTTATAAACCACGTTGAATAGTACTTAGGCTTTTTTTTTTTTTCCTTGTTTTTTTTCCTCACTCTCGCATCACTCAAGCTTTAACTGAAATACAAAGCTCTGCAGCCTGTCGCTGCATGACTGTCCTTCCTGTATTGAGGCTTTATGATAATATCTAAAGTGGTATTTATATCTCTGTATAGGGCTCTAAAGCAAGACATACCTTATCTGAGTGCCCGCTATGAAAAATCCAGAATGATAGTGAAACCTTTAATAAATTTGATTAAATTTGATTAGGCTTGGTGGTTCTTCCTTTCCAAACAGTGTAAAATATAGCATGTTGCTTGAGAAGCTTCTTGTATTGTTTCATGAAACTTAGGGATAGAAGGCATCACTAGATCATTTAGTATAATGTGTTTATTTCAGACCCTTAGAGGCAATAATCAGTGAAAAATCATGAATTGCCTTGTTTAACTTGTACCAGTGATGCACTTTAGCTGTTAGCATCTTGCTATGCAAATTACAGTATTAATCAGAAAACTTTGAGATGCCTTCCATTCTTCATGGTTTGTTCAGACAATTAATTTTGCTGCTATATAGTTATATCTTAATTTTGGTATGGATTTCTGTAGCTTTAGCTTTCAGTTGTTCATGATCGGCATTTTTCTATGCTTAAAATGTTTTATTTATCTGCAGGCTTCCTTTATAGAAAGTATTTTTTTAGCACTTAATTTTTGTGGATTTTCTGTATTCTATTTAGCTTTCCAATGTAGTTGTAAGTATTAGACCCTGGGTTAGTATATATTGTTCTAAAGTTTGTCATCTTCTGATTATAAAACCACATTTTTTCTGGTATTACTGTTCTGCTTCCAGAATCCCAGATTATCTTAGTTCCCATTGCTCTGATAGGTTGTTTCAGATCTCTTGTCCATCATAACTGCAAGCTCTTACATCCTAGGTTTCTTGCACACACCCCCTTATAAGTGCAGGTAGGCATGAGGTCCTTAACTGTGTCATTACTAAAAATACTTTTGATTTGCTTAGTTCCAAGCTGCCAGCCAGTCCGTATTCCTACTTCTTCCTGTATTTCACTCTTCACTGTAAACCATTTTGACCAAATTTATGTAATCTAGTGCTGTATTGAAGGTGACTTTATGCTTACTTCCAAATAATTGACAAATACCTTGGGTAATTGTGTTTAGTATTAATCCCTGACAAAATGCAGTGTTCACATGCCTGCTTAGTAATGATTTGCTGACAGGCAGGTTCAGGGGAAATTAATTCATATAATGCATGCTTTTTTGGTTGGCATGGGTGTGAATGTTCTGATCACTTAATTGTTACCTCTGAAGCCTAATTATGGCAAAATAAGTATCATTCATTTCACTGACTGTTTTGGCAGGCCTGCTGAAAGGATTTTGAACTTGAAAGCTTGTGTGCTTTTTCCAATTGTTTCAACTAGGCTGTACGATGCTTCTCCCTACAAAACTTCCTTCAGATTTTATGGAGAGTACTCCACTAACATACAGTGTAATGAGGTTTATTTGAAAGAGGCATACATGTTTCATTATATGTTTGTTAGAAGGCAAATTAGTTCCCTAAATATTGGAGATTTCTAACCCTTTTGTAGTACAAGGATGAAGTATTTGGGGAGAATAGAAAGCTTTGGGAAGCATAGGTACAGGGAGAAAAAGGTGAAAAGCATCAAACCTTTCAGCTTCTGAGAAGTTTTTTGTAGTTGAAAATATGTTCATCACTGAGCATGTTTTTAGTCAGTTTATTCAAAAATAAACTAAACCTCCAGGTCTCAGTACACCAGACATATATATTTGTCACTAACTCGTGATGCATTCACATAATCCTGTTGACTTTATTTTGAGCACAGAAATGTATATGTTTTAAACATAGGAGTGCTTTCCCCATATTTGCATTAATATTAAACAGAGCTTGCTCCTTTTTTTTTCAATAGGCTGTCAAAACCTTAGTTCATTTTTCTCCAGACTTTCCAGTCTATTGTATTCTGACTGTGCTGTACATGCAAGTGAATGTTTCTCTGTCTTGTTTGAAACAAATTGTAATGCTGTAAATGCTTTGGTTGTCTTGCATAGTTACATATGTAAGTGAACAACGTTGAAAGACAAGGAGATCTCAGTGAATTGCCAAAAAGATGTTTGCTTGCCTCTGTGTGTAGTCATACTTCTTTCCTATCAATGCATGAAATACCGGCCGGTCTGTCCCTTTTCTCTTTGTGGTGTGGTTTTGGTTTTTTTTTTTCCCCCCCAAGGCATCACAGTCTTCTCTGGTCATCTTTTCTGTGAATTCTTTGAATTCTTGTTCATGCTTAAAGTTAAAGCTTAGAAACCTTGGAGAGAGAGGGAGCTTCAGCTTGATGTGCATCGTACTTTGCACAATTTCAGTGCTTGTTTTTGTTTAGGTTTGTTTCTTTCTATATGAAGTGGTCATTTTTTTTCCATGAAAAAAAATCTGAATTCTTTACATGAACTATCAAGTAAAATCACTGTATACTTTTCTGAAAACTTTAAAACACCTCTGATACTATGGAAAAATCACCACTGTTTTGTTACATGGCACTTGATCCAAAATGCTAGCTGATGCCTTTTCTTTTAAAAATGACAGTTGATACATCTTAAAGCAAATAACCATTAGCAGGATACTATTAATGCTGCCACTGATTAAATTCATGTGGTAATAAGGTAGAAGGGGAAACAAGGAAGGTCAAAGTATCTGATTATGTGCGAGTAATTCACTGAACTTCAGATCCCGGATGGTGGCCCCATAAACTAGTGAAATGTTTAGGCGGTACTGGTGGCCTTTAGAAACATGAAGTACTAGACTTTTAAGTGAGTTAAGTGTGTGTTATCCCTTAAAGTTTAGGGATCCCAATGGTGGGTGTGTTTATATGCTTTTCAAATATATGGGACAAATTATCTCTCTTTTTTTTAATTTTTTTTGGGTAACTCTTAAGTTCTTAAATACAGAGTCAAATTTAGTATTCTGGTTAAAAACTAGATAGCTCTAAAGGTGGAAAATGCTCATAGAAAATGAGTACCCTTGCAGTATGAATTCATAAGTGACAAAAAAATTCTTCTGCTAGAGGAGGACGAGAAGTTTGTAGAAGTCAATTCTGATCATTTTACATTGGAGTGGTAGATTTCAAACAACTTCCATAGTGCTTACAATCTTGGATTATCCATTTACTTTCTGCTGTTGTCTGTTGCTTGTTTGTGTGTGGTGTTGGTTTATTTTTGTTGCTTATTTTTATTTTTAATTCTGTTTCATAAACTAGAAAGCTACAGACTCTAATTTGGCAATTAAAATACATAAGTTACCCTTAATACTATTTTCTGAGAACTTTATTATTTTACCCTATTGAGCTCAAAGTCAGGCTCTGGTTTCACCAGGACTGTTTGTCTCCACTGTATTTAGCTCTACGAGCACTGGTAACTGGACATAGTTAACGACTGCTGAATATTGGTGCCCACACAGGGCATAGTGGTCTGGTTGGGTTTCCAGTGGACAATCTTTTTCTGTATGTTTTTCCTGGATTTCAGTTAGGTTTATATATGCAACAATATTTGAAACTGAAGGAGAAAAATGCATTTTAAAAGCCTATTCCATTATATTGGATGGCCACGTAGTTTAAACCCAGCACCACTAGAAGATCACATGAAGTATTAAGGTAACGCTTGTGTTTCAGAACTCTGTCTCAGCTGCAGTGGTCACTACTGTCAGCACCATCAAACAAATACTTGCTTTAGGTTGTGATGGTGGCAGTGGCAGCATCAGCTTGCTGTCTGTCTGTCAAGCCTTAGCAGATGTAGGATTCAGCTGTCTAGGCATCATCTACTGTTTGGAAAATGTGATCCTTATTCTGTTCAGGAGAAAGCATTGGGTCATGTTGGAAGTGGGTTTTGGGCTACTAGTTGAATTGCTGATAAAGAAAAGATAGCATGAAAGAGAGGTTTTCTTCCTATTTGCTGTGGACTTCTGTTTGGGTGAAATAGTGAACTGTTTTGCTTCCTCCATCTTCACCTGAAGGAACAGTGCTTGGCTGCGTTGAGACTTCATAGTGTATATCATTACCTCTGAACATAACTTCTGAACTTCCCTTATCTAAAATACTTGTTACTGTTAAACCACTCTTCTGTGCTTTCCTATTCTAAAAAGTGGCTTTTGAAAATTCTGAGGTGAAACTGTTCACAATGGGTTATTGGGAGCCCCATGTCAGAGGTGCTGTGACTTCAGTTCTATTTATTTGAATTCAATATGATGGCCATTGTGGCATGTAAGGGATATGCTGAACTTTTTCTATACACACACGAGGCAGTATATACAAGGGCTTTTAATCCTGGTTGAGTGTTTGTTTGAGGTTGTACAGCCATCTTCTCCAGGTGGGCGTTTCTTGTTGCTTTGGTAGTGAAGCAAACAGCAGGGTGTCCTATCTGTGTTAGGTCTTCCTCTCTCACTTAACTACCTGAAGAAAGTGAGGAGCATTATTTTCTGGAAATACTGTTACAGATTTACCTCTCTGACTACAGAAAGAGTCTAGATGACCTGTTCGTAGGCTAGGCTCTTCATCCTTAAATGTTGGTTAGATGCATTCAGGCTTTAACTGTTTGCATATTTTGAGAGGGGAAAATTAGCAAACAGTAGCTGATGGGGTGCAAGATGCAGGAATATCCAACTGTCTTGGTGTGTCTCCATCATTCAGTAATGCCAAGTGCACACATCGTTATTTTTCAGGATTGAAATACATTCATAGAATCATAGAATGTTAGGGGTTGGAAGGGACCTCAGGAGATCAAGTCCAACCCCCCTGCCAGAGCAGGACCATAGAATCTAGGGCATGTTACACAGGAATGCATCCAGACAGGTCTTGAAAGTCTCCAGAGAAGGAGACTCCACAACCTCTCTGGGGAGCCTGTTCCAGTGCTCTGTGACCCTTACAGTAAAGAAGTTCTTCCTCATGTTGGGGTGGAACTTCCTGTGCTCCAGCTTACATCCATTCCCCCTTGTCCTATCACAGGGCACAGGTGAAAAGAGGTTGCCCTTTATTCTTGACACCCAGCCCTCATGTATTTACAGACATTAACTAGATCCCCTCTCAGTCTTCTCTTCTCCGGACTAAAAAGCCCCAATCTTTCTTCATAAGGCATGTGTTCCAGTCCCTTCATCATCCTAGTAGCCCTCCCTTGGACTCTCTCAAGTCATGGAAATTGTCATTTCAGGTAACTCCCTAGAATATTTTTGTCAGTATACATGCCTGCAGTAAATAGCAGGTGAAGCCATTGTTACATATTCTTGCAAATTTTAACTCTGACTCCAGAAGCTATTACAACAGAGAGAGCAGGAAACAACAGAGAGAGCAGGAAACAGTGATCAGTTTGAGAAATGAGGTCTAACATTTAAGATTTAAATGTGTAAGTACTAGAACAGAGCTATCTGTACTTTCAGAAATCTGAGACCAGAGAAAATACCTGTTGACTCGGAAGCTTTTACTTAGTACAGCTGACCATAGAGTAATAAACAATATGGCAACTTTGGAGAAAAAGGTGATAATGGTTAATAGGTGATTTGATTATAAAAATTACCTTTTGAAATAGACAAAAAGAATTTTGCATCATTATTGTGTTAATAGCATCTTGACCAGTAAGAGAAATTCTGGGTAATACTTTCGGGCTTTCTTTTAGCTTTCTTCTTTCTTTCAGTTTTGTTTCTGTGGGGGAGTATATGTAATTTCACTGTATTTACCGTGCATACCTGTATAAGGATTCTAACAAAATTGCAAATAGGACCTTTTACTTAATGCTTAATTTATTGACAGTAATTTGACACTACAAGCAAAGTTAGAGATTTGCCACAAAACCAAGTCTCTGAACAACATACATTTAAAAGTTTGAAAGATCATTGGTAATTCTGCTAACTTCCAAAATCTCTATGAATATCCTGTTCTTTTTGGACTTCTGAAAGGTGCCATGAAAATTCTCCCTCCATTTACTTTTTTTCCTTAAATACTCAGTTCGTAGGGGTTTGTCGAGTCTGCAGAGTCTCTTCACTGTGCTATTCCTGCACATAACACTGTTACGAAAAGGAATTTTGCATTGGGGTCAGTAGGGAACAGGCCTTCTGTCCTCTTCCAGAATTTCTTTTGAGATTTTAATGAAAAACAGGCATTTCTCCTGTTGTCAGAAAAGTATTGGGGCATAATTGTAAAGGCAGATAAGCCCATCTAATGGCCCACTACTGCTGAGAAGTGTGGTTCTCCTTTTGCTTGCTCACCACCTTCAAATGACTTGGAATTTTTCTTTTCTTTTGAGTGTAAAGGAGTAATTTTCATCTGGATTAGTGAATTGAATTAGTTTGCTAAGTGGTTGGATGACTGCTGAAGCACAAATAGAGGAGAGAAGCACATAAGCACACAGTGGAGAGTGGAAAGGGGGAGGCAGAGTAGAACTGTCCTCTTTTGGCAGCCGGCTGTTAGATCAGCTTTGTCAGTTTAGTAACATCATCGGGAGCATCCAGTTACTGTGAATACAGCTTATCTTTTAAAATAATGAGGAAAAAGCAGAAGAGTCCTACATGGCATATCTGAGGTTTCTGAATGCTTTCTGAGTGTTCAAGCTTCCTTTTCTGATCCTCATCCTCTTCTCTTTCCTAAAGTTCTGGCAATTTTCAATCAATCTTAAATCTTTCTTTTGAGATCATCTTACATAGCGGATATGTTTTCGGTTGCTGGGATTTAGGTGGTGGTGGTTGTTTTCCCTCCTTCCTGTCTTCTAAATTTGCTACTCCCATTTAGTACCATTTAAACAACAGAGAGAGCAGGAAACAGTGATCAGTTTGAGAAATGAGGTCTAACATTTAAGATTTAAATGTGTAAGTACTAGAACAGAGCTATCTGTACTTTCAGAAATCTGAGACCAGAGAAAATACCTGTTGACTCGGAAGCTTTTACTTAGTACAGCTGACCATAAAGTAATAAACAGATTTCTAAAAGTGACCTTTCTACTATTGCCTGCTTCTCTGTAGCCAGCTGGACTTCTGAGATCTTTTAACCGCTCCCTATGTTTCGCCTGTACTAATCTTTAATTGCCAGGTGGTGTAGCAGTGACAAGAGCTAACTGTGATTTTGAGGGGCTCTTCATTTGGTCCCTAAAGGCATAGTTCAGATAGAGTGGCTACGTGGGTGCATTGCTATTTACTTTTCGTAAGAATAAAATTATTATGCAAAACTCTGAATTCTTATCAACAAAGAAATTGAAGCCCCTTTCTCTGTGGAAATTTTTATATAGCATTAAGAGTTGAGGAGCTAAGCCTGCTTCTGAATTAAACTTCTCTGCAGTATTAGCAGCTTTACTTTTTCTTCATGTTTTGGTTTGGTTTTTTTTTTTTTTTTTTACTTTTGTATAGAGGAAAAGAAGCCTAAAGTCAAGAAACCAAAACCAGAATTCCCTGTGTACCCAGTTCTGGAGTTAAATGCATATATACCATCATATGATCATGGAGCTTCAATTGAAGAGATTGAGGAGCAGATGGATGATTGGTTGGGAGGCAGGAACAAAACACAAAAAAAGAAGGTAAGTTAAAAATCTTCAGTGTTGTTTATGTATTTTAAACGTTGATGCATTTGCTTACCTCTTAAGAAAATCAAATATTGTATGTATATCCCATGCAATGTTTATTCATATACCATTGAAGTCTAGAGAAATATTAGTTGTCAGGTAGAGACATAATGGAAAAGATTATATTGATGTTCAGTGTAATTTGTGTAATGATACTGGAAATGTTGTTATAACAGGATGCCGTTGATTGAAATATAGGAAAGCTGTTAGTGGTTTCTAGTGTAAATACTATTCTTGTTTGCTAAAAAGTGGTAAAACATAATGCTGCTGTTTTATGAGGCTTGGTTCTTTCTCTTAATTCTGTTAATAACATTTTGCTTGTAAGAAGAAATTCTTCTTTATTTAAAAAAAAAGGCAAAAGAAAAAGAAACAACCTTCACTTCTAGTATCTAAGTGTACTGTCGTTTGATTATGAACTGCTTAGGTACTTTTTTGCATTTCATCTCACGGAAAAGCCTAACAATTCAACTTAGGCCTATTGTCGGGATTCTTTCTACTTAGAGATAAAGGTTCTTAGTGGCAGTTAGTGTAATTATCTTCCGGTAAATTTTATTAAAATGTATGGGCTTGAAAATGTATAGTTTTCATCTTAGAATGGAGAAAGGCAGGTGACAGAAGAAATGTTATAAATTGGTCTCCTGACTGGATAATCTGCCTTGCTTGGAAGGCTGAGATGAGAACAGTGTGCTTGGAGTCAGGAAAACACAAATAGTGAAAGTTCCTGCTCTCATTTGTTTGATTTCTCGGCACTGCAGATTTGCTTACTCCTTAGTTGTTTTCAAGTCTGTGAAAAGTGCTCCCTCCCATTTTAGCCAAACTTAAAATTTTTACTAAACTAATTTGCATTTTGCATAATCTGCTTAATCATCTGCCACCGTTGGATTCCTAAGCTTCGTGACTTCCCAGTTGTCAGTTTTCTCTTGCAGTTACTTTTATCTTTCTGTATTGTTCAGTACATCTGCATTATATTTACTTTTTCAGAGCGGATTTGTTACAGATATATAAATGTGTTTAGCTTTTGACTTCTGTGTAGGGGATTGACACTCTTAACCTTTTAACACTGGAGCATATTTTCATGCACTTAGAGAAAGTAAGAACTCGGGTTCTTAATTCTATAGACCAGTTGCCTGGCAGTTACAAGCATATGTACATTCGTTACATCGTTTACCGTAACTCAAGAAGCGCCTATGGATTGGGTGGTTAGCTGTATCTCTGTGAGCCAGTTTTTCTTCCCAGGCTGTCTGGGTAAAGTGTTTGACCTGAACAAACTGATGAGGCATGTTTCCTTTCCTTGATGGCTAATATGTTACCACAGTGCAACACTGACATTTATACAGTATTGGAGAGAAACAAATTCACAAACTGTACAAAGAAATGGAGAATATACATTACTGGCTCCAGTAACTTGTAGGAGCCATTTGTATGTCGTCTGTGTCATATGATTTGTAATAAGCTCACTGGGAAAATGGTTGTACCACAAGTGAATTGTTCCTGTCATTTGACACACATTCTGTTTTAGAAAGATATGTTTTTGTCCACTACAGGTCATAGGTGTGAACTGGGACACCGTCCCTCTTCTACCTTCCTCTTTTGCTTCTTGCATGGACACGCAATAAGGTGGTGTGTTAACATTCACCTCTCAGTTCTGCTTGTCTTAGGAAAATATTACTGTTTCATAAATCATTTTACCATCAGACTTTTTACTGGGATTGTCATGCTTCCCTCATGAGAACACTTGTTCTTTTGAGGCTTTTTTTATTCTCCTTTTCTTTCATGGTAGCTCAGGGATGTGGCCTATGTACAGCCAACGAGGCTTGAGAACAATTATCTGTGTGGAAGGATCAAAGTAGTTTGGATATGTATGTTACTATGTCATCCATCCAGAAATAAGGAAGTGGTGTTACTGTCCCTGATGTTGGTATCCTGAGTGTAGATGATTACAGTTCTTGTCATATGGTTCATGCACTGCTTTGCACTGACGACTTCTATACTTCAGGGGGTGCCTATAATCTACAGACTGGTGTTTTGGAAGTGCTGTACCATGCAGAGTGCCCAGTTTAATAAAAATGTAGATTATGTTCAGTTGTTAGGTTGAAGTTGGTCCTTGTGATGATTTTTCTCTCGTTTAAATATGTGATGATATTTGAATGGAGTTTTAGACCAGAAGAGGGAAGCTGATGGGGAGTCCATTCCAGACTGTTTTCAGTAAAATGATAGTCATTTATCATTACATACTACCCTTCATAAATTTGGAAAGAAATACTGACTTTAATATGTAACCAGGGTGTTTAAATTAAGATTTGGGAACACATGCAGGGAGAGACACATAACTAGAGCATGTTATCTAAATCATTTATGAAACCTTTCTTTGACCACCTCTCCTGTTCTTAAACTCTGTTGAAAACTGTGTGCAGACTCAATTGAGAGCATGGAAATGAAGAAATGAGACTTGAGGGCTTTTTTTCTGTATAGGAAATCATATACTTGCCTGGCACTAAGTTGCATATTCATATAGCAGCGTTTACACTATTCATGCAAACTACATATGACTACGAAGCTGAGAGGAATTACTAAGAGATTATACAAAACATTAAAAGGTTACTCATGCTGGTAACAAAGCTCTTCATGTACTCAAAAAGTTTATTTCTAAAATTATCTTTGTTTTGTCACTGACTGGACTTCTGGATTAGATCTTCTTTCAGGGTGTTAAGGGGAGATAAGTGGGTTAATTTACTTAGCTCAAGCTTCTGTTTTGGTGGGGGTTTTTTTTCTTCTTTTTATGTTTTCATTTGTTTGTTTGTTTTTGTGTTTTTTGTTTTGGTTTGGTTTTGTTTGGTTGGTTTTTTTGTTGTTGTTGTTTTGTTTTGTTGGTTTTTTGTTTGTTTGGTTGGGTTTTTTTTTTTGTTTGTTTGTTTGTTTGGGTTTTTTTCCTTTATTTGCCACCAAAAATTTACTGGAAGAAGTGTTCTGTGGATGCTTGTTAATGTTACCATAGGCTTCCTTCTAGGTTGTATTATTTTGTGGCCTGCCTATATTGTTAAGACACTATTGCATTACTTTGTAGCCATTTAACCTTTTACTTTCCTGTTAGCCTATTAAGTGGAGCTAGAAATAAAAAGAGCAACTTAGTAGTGGATGTTTTATTACATCTGAACTTGTTCTGTTTTTTCTGCGAATATTCCTGCACAAATATATGTATTTACTCTTTCTGGCATCATTTTATTGACGATTCATTGCCAAGAAAATTCTCTTCCAAGAGGATTTCTCTCATTCTTTGTTCTGCTTTGATTTTTACGTGATTTGTAACACACGTCGTTTTCATGAGAGTTCATTGTTAATGTGAATAATGTTGTTGTTGCATGAAAATCTTGGCCCTTGAGAAATCAATGGGAGATTTATCATTGTCTTCAGTGGGACCAGGGTTATAATTCCTTCTGGTTTACAGATTCCTGATCTTCTCCCAGTGGAATCTCCTCTTCGTTCTATATCATCATTTGACTAATTCATCTCTGAAGAGAGTTCCAAGTTCTACCTCAGAGAGGTGGATACTTCTGACCTATTGATAGTTGCTTGCTCAGTAAAAGGGAGATAAAGGTGGAGAAAGACAGTGCCTGATCCCTTCCAGGTGGACCAGATGTATGGATAAAAAATCATGTTTCTCATTATTTTTTTTTCATGTTACATATGGCACTTCTTGGCATTTGGGTGTTTTTGACATGGCAGAAGCACCTGGCTTGATTTTACTAAAGCAGGAATAGCAAAAACTATTTTTGTGCACAAAGTTGGGAAGCTTAGATGGCACGGACCTCCTGCATTTGCTGCACTTTACTACTTACCCTTAATTTAACATTATTAAAAATACTCTGCAACAAAAGTATACATGAACGATTTATTGGTAGATCCTGAAAATACAGTACTTATCATTTTTTCCCAGTTGTTGAAGGCTGTGGTCATCTTGTACTGAACTTTTTTCTGGTTAAAAAGCCATTCGTGATTTTATGTTTCTCAGCCTGGGCCATCCAAGCACTGTGATTTATAGATAGGTTATTGATAACTGAGTGAGCTTTTTAATCATGAAGGTTTTACTTGAAAGTTGGCTGTGGAACAATGACATAAAATAACTTCAAATGTACAAAGAAGGTCTCTGCTTTATAACATTAAAG
>JAAGNO010012106.1:5104-39708 GCA_033439905.1 Ceryle rudis
CCCCTGTGAAAGTTTTTTTTTACTTCTTGAAAATGGGACTAAAAATGGGCTGCAACAAAAAAAAAAAAAAAAACAACAAAAACAAAAAAAAAAAAAACCAAAAAAAACCACAACAAGAAAAGACTTAAAAAATTAATAAACTACAAATTTAAGAAATTTATTTAAATCTGTAAGAAAGAAATGAGATACTGAATTTTGATCATGTTTTTCAATGCAAGTATGGGACAGCATTGCATTCCCACTGCCAAGCAATAAACATGTACCACTGAATTTGGCTTCTCCTTCCTGACTATGAAGGAAACTCCTGAATATGATGCCTGCCCTGGCAAGCTGTCTGTTAAAGAGCTTGCCTACTACAGTATAACATAATTTAATATCTGCATATTCCATTTTTATGCCAAATGCATAAGTAGTTTTGCCTACTATTGGTTAGTGATTTCAAATAACAGAAAAATAAAAATTTATTTGTAAACTGCATTAATTGGTGGGATCCACCTTATTTCTTCAGCAAAACAGTTTTCGTTTTTAATCATTGTACTAAAATTGAACCACTCATCTTTAACAAAGCCAATGAGTTCCTTAGTACTGCTGCTGCAGCCACTTGGTCTTCAATGGTCTATCTAGCTGCATATTGAGAGCATAGGGGGGATAAAAAAGACAGTTTGGGGGGGAATTATAAAATACAAAAATGGCTCAGGGACAAATCTTGAGAATTCATATAGAATACTCAGAACAAGTGACAAGATACTGAATTCACTGCATATGTCTATATTAAAAAAATTTTAAAAGGCAGGGCAAGGACTCAAATACCAGCCTACGTTCGTCCATGACACTTAACTGCTAACATGTATACTCCAACAATATTTGGCAATTAGCAATCTCCCAGACAGTGTGAGACTAAGTACAGTCTGCAGGTTAAGATAGGTCAACGACTGTGCATTGTGAATGCATAAATACACCACAAACTATTTTATTTTCTACCATGGTCACAATCCTCAAGTCTACAAGAAAGCTGCTCTCTTGTAAACAAGCATCAACACTGCACTGGCCTGTGCTCCAAAATATAGATATCAAAACCACAGTTAGTATCAGGTAGCACCAATGCAACTAGTTTGTCCTTACTCCAGAATTAGTTCTCCAATGCTCTTTATTCTTCAGCATACATTCACTATGACACTTACTGCTCCTTCAAGGAGCAACAGCTATTTCTGGCATTCGTTACTGTAACCACAGCTCACATAAACGTTCTTGACGAATTCAAAATGGAGAGCCTGGATACTGTTGACAATGCAGCCATAGCGAGAAAGAGCCAACCTCAGGCTGGTGAGTAGAGTTTTTAACCAGTTTCCATTACAGCCTTTCTCCTGCAGCTATAGTGTTGACAGTACACGAGCTAAGCAGCTTCTAGCTAGCTCAACTTATTCATCCCAGCTTCAGCTGTTGTAATAGAGACATAGCAAAAAATCCAGCACTCAGGGGATCTTCAAAAGCTTCTCTCAGCTGCTGACCAACCCTGGAGTCCAGGCTGGCTGGGCTGCATAGGTGAACATGCACAGAACAGCCCACATCCCTCTCTTGACAAACAGAAGCTGGGGTGGTGTGCAAGCCCAAACAGAGTTGACAGAGATCCCTAGTGGGATCCTCCTATGCCCAAACTGTAGCCAAATGCTGAGCATGACTTCAGGGCAGACTCACAAGTGAATAGGCAGGAGCAAGTTTCCCCTCTCTACCACAGCATAGGGTTTTTCTCCAGCGACACTGGGTAGAGGTGAATTAGTTTTAAATGTGTGCATATGCAGTCATACAAACTCAGCAAGAAAGTCATTGAATTTCCTCCCAAACTGGACCATCCAAAATAGGATGGTGCACCTTAAAAACTATTGCAGCACCTCTACCTAAATCCAATATGCCTGGGCAGGTCCGAGTAGCAATAAAGGTGATTCTTGCCCAGGATATTGATATGAATATTCCACTTACTGATAATATTTCCATAACCATAACTGAAAAATACTCCAGGCTGTACAGTACCATTAAACCAGTGAAATTCAGTAAGTGACACACTACTCAGTTTAGCTGCCTCCAAAAAATCCAACCCTGCTAAGCACTTTAACTTCTGGTCCTAAAGATTCTAAAGAACTTTCTGGGTGATTTTTGTTTCTTATCTCCTGCAGTTCTGATAATAAAGGTTTTATTACTTTCATGTAGTAAGTAGATAAAAAAAAAAAAAGTTATGCCTCTGAGTTATAAGAGAATGGCAATAATGCCTGATTTTTTCACTTTCCTTCTAATAGAATAAAAAAATAGTAATTCCAAGCAAAACCAAGAAAAAAATGCCACACACATCTAGGACTATAATTGGTATCACCATAGTTGAGTTGCAGAGGCTACTCAGAAATATCACTTACAATATCAAAAAACCCCCAAACAAACTACTTTTCACTCAGTGGAGATTGGTACTTGCTTCATAAAAAAAAACCCCTCTTATTTAAAGCTGACATGAAACCATTTTGTTAAGGCTTAAATAGCTGCCCTAGTAAAACATTAGTTTCTCAACTGGATCAAACTACTTTGACTTACAATAAGTGGGAGGAACAGTTTAATTAGCACTATTGAATATACTCTGCACCAGACTAGACTTACTTCTCGGTGTTAGGCAGAACTCATTAAAAAAGAGAACTCAACCTTTTGCTCATAATTAACTTTGGAAGACTAGCACTTGAGACATTTTTCTAATTGCAGAAGAGGCATTGCACAAAGCTACCATTTAAATGCATCTATTCATTTAGTTTTATTTTCTGCTCAGCCTTCCAAAACTAATTATTTAACACTGAGGTTAGGAAATTGGAGAGTGAGCCTCAAGAGGGATGAAGCAGAGGGTCTTTTTAAAAAATAGCATTTGAGCCTTGAGGGGGAAGGAAGATCCTAAAAAGTAGGTGAAAAAAAAAAAAATTGTGAAATTGCATAAGAAAAAAAAGCCCCCCAGTCAAGTGCTGTAGAGGTCATGCACTTCTGCGCTGGCACTGTTTTCACACAGATGTCTTACGAGATTGGAGAGTTACATGGCAGATGAAATTCACCACTGATAAATGTAAAGCTATGCATACAGAAAAAAGATAAGAGATTCGACATATAAGGTCACCAGCTCTGAGCTGACCATAACTAGCCAGAAAATACAACTCAGATTTGCTCTATGATAGCCAGTAGCAGCCATGAAAGCAATCATTGAGATCGCCTCTAATGAAGATAAGAACAACGTACATAGAAAGAAGCATAAAGGTAGGGTTTCCTGCTCTACGTTTATTACCTAGAAGACATGATACACACATAGCGATGTGCGTAAAAGAAACCATATAGAGCCACCATTTTATATCACATCTTGAAATAAACTTTGTGACTCTGAGGAAACTACTTTCACGCAATGTAATTCATCATCATCTAAATGGTTCATACATCAATACTCCCACTGGGTACTCTTAATACAGATGGTATATAGAGGAAAGGGCACTAGAATTACTACAGTGACCATGTCAATCAAATGTTTTCCATTGCATGAAGCAATGCTTGCACCAAGTTTAAGACTTGCTTTGGCCACACTTAAACAGGAGTTTTAATAGAACAGAAAGGACCTCAGGAGCACCTGTGAGAGGATCCTCAGATATGTCTTGAAGTCTACAGGCTGTCTAGTGAGTGATCTCAGTGTTGTCTTTCATACAAGAATGATTTCCTTTGCCTAATCCAGCAAATCTCTTCTACTGTCATCCGACTGTGTAGATCTTCATAAACTCCACTTACTGTTACTACAGTTCCATCATAGATGGGAGACTACTATTAAGAAATGTATAAGCACTTGTTAAAAGCGCCACTATCTCCCTACTAACTTACTTCGATAAGTAAGTTTGGTAACTTACTTCTTGACCTATAAATTTATTGACAAATAATTCTTGTTTCTCTGCCTAACTTTAAGTATTGGTTTCTTGATAATACAAAGAAACAAATTAATAGACTACACTGTTCATTACCAAATGCTGCACAATCCTGCAAATCTTTCATAGATTATTGCTTTCCTTAATGAACATGTCAAAATTAGACTTCAGCAGTGTTTAGTACAGTTAATAGCTACAGTAATATTACTGTTTACAATTACCAGATATGTTTTATCAACTACTTTCATGGAATCATCAATAGGGAAGATAGGCAAGGGCCTCTCTGACATAAAGCTTTGAGAAGAGTAACTGTGATGGCTGTAAATCCTGCAATAGGGAAAATATTGAACATTAACAGGTACAGAGACTGATGAAAAAGTGTCAAGGTTCAGGGTCATGGCAGTTTGCTAGATCTATAACATGCTCTTTATTAATCCCTCTCCCTTCCTAAAGGGGAATAGAAGGGGAATAAGGGAGAAAGACTCATGGATTGGAAAAGAAAACTAAAATAGCTTTAATGAAAATAATAACAAAATGGAATAGATACAAATACATACAAAACCAGTACAGAACCCAACTCCCCCTGACAGCAATTACGCCATTGTCACCGCTGATGCTGTGGAGCACGCAGGCACTGGGGGATGTCCCAGACTGGACTCAACAGCAGATGGGAACCAGATTCAGGAGCTGGCTTCTAGAACTGGATTCAGGAACACATGGATCAAGATTGAAGGCAGAATGGGCAGAGTCCTTGGACACTGGCCATTGAAGAAGAGAACTTGATCCTTGTGATCTCTCAGCTTTATACCAAATATGATGTATATGGGCTGGAATCCCTCATTTGTCAGTTTGGGGTCACCTGTCCTATCCGCTCCTCCCCACAGGTGCGGCCTTTTACTTTCTCCCCCGCAATGTGGTGCACAAGATCCAGCAGTGGCCTTGGTCTGCACACCAGCCCTTGGTGCTAACTATAACCATGGGGTGTTATCACTGCCAGCAGCAGACACTGTCTGCGAAAATCTGTCATCAGCTTCAGACAGTGCAGTTAGAAGAGACTGAGCTGAAAAGTAAAATCACTGAACAGAATTAGTTCTGTTCTAACTCACACCAGGACAAAAAGTCAGCACTGTGGCTGGATGTTTCACCAGAATCCTTCACAGGAATCCTGTCGCTCAACAATGCATTGCCCAAAACACACACAAATTATATCTTGTATCTTAACTGTCCAAAATCAGCACAAGACAACATTAATCTCTAACAATATGCTACTTAAATTTTAGTATTCTGTCAGCCCTAGACAATCAAACTGGATTCATATTTTTTCATTTTCACCTCATTAATTCTAGTTTTTCTTTACCACATCTATTATACAACACCCAAGCAATCCACTCTTAAAATAAAAATTATTATACTGTCCCATAAAAAATGCCTCATAACTGCTTAGTAAAAACAACTGCTAGATAGGAAGACTATGGATCAATGGTATTTTCATTTAGCTTCGCATATCTTTCCTTTAATTTCATTGCTGAATGGGCTGAAAGAGCTCATCATTCAGACCAACAAGACAGACACGAGAAGCAGATTTTTCTCCTCAAAAATAGACTTAGAATCAGTTAAGACAGACTTAAACTTTTGATATCCTTTTCAAAGAAGAGACTGATTTAAGAATTCATATCACAAAAAATCACAGGAATATTACTCTGTACTAGCGGGGAAAGTGAGAATTTTTTTTTTTTTGTTAAATACAGAGAAAACTCAAGCTATAAAAAAAAAGGTAGTATGTTATGACAAAAGCACAGGAATTATACCTAGAAAAATGAACTTTTTATAGCTACAATTTAATTATTATAAAGTATCTTAAGGTAAGGCTTGAATGTAAATGGAAAGAAACAAGATTAAAAACTAAATCATTAAAATTACTACATTTTATGGTGTTTCACCAGAACTACATCTAGGAAAATAGTGAATTACATAGTTTCACAAGCATAATGATGATTTATGAAGAGGTGCTTGGTTAATTTAACCACAGAACCCCTGATGTTAGACCCTAAATAAAAGTGTCTATTTTAAATTCAAAATTATCTGTCTCACTCAAGTGATTAAAAATTACTGTTATTCAGAATTGTTAAAGGAAGAGATCTAGGTAGGATTAGTACAAGAAATACTTTTCAGAAGTTCAAATCCTTCATCAATGAGTGAGTGCACTGCTATCCCTCCGAGCAACATGCACATGAACGATATTCCACATGAACAGAAATGTTATTAAATGAGTATCACTATTAAGGGGAAAAAAAAAAGTTTGTTTTTTTCTGTAAATGTGTCTCCCCTTCACCCCTAGAAAACAGTAAAGACAAGAAGAAAAACATGTTTGCAATAAATTAAAGCCCCAGATTAATCTAAAAATAATTATGATTTGAATCTTCTAACATATACAGGCCAAAAGGATTTTTTAGCTCTGAGGAAGCTCAGAAAAAAGTTTCAGTCTATTAACCTCTTGTAGGGTAAAGAACATTAAATGTCTGAGAGACAGTCAAGACAATTCATTTGGGCATCACTTTCTGTCAATCCTAAAGAACATTTCTACTCAGGACACAAGTCTCTATTAAATAACAGAGTATCCAAATCTTCATATTCCACTTAAAAAAAAAAAAAAAAAAAAAAAATCTTCACCTCTCCTAGGAGCTCTCCCCACACTACTTCCTATAGAGGGAATTTGCTCACTTCACAAGTCTGTAGATCAGGCTCTTAATCACATGACCATCTAATATAAATGTTCACAATAAAAATGGAGCAAAAATACTGAGCCTTTTCCTATTTCCTTTTTTGCTTTGTAATCACATCAGTATTGTAAATCAGACCAGCAGACAGAAGCTCTCCCAGTCTGATGATGGGGGACAATTGGGCTTTGGTGTCAAGATAGGCTTGGCAGAGGCTTTGCTGAGGCTGCTACCAGCACAGGCATTGCAAACCATGGCTGACAGCAAGGAGGCAGGACAGCCCTGGGGGGTTCTGGCTGCATGGGTCCGAAGGTGGGGTATCCCAGACCATGTGGAAATGTCGCAAACATGGTGGAGAGGCATCAGCAGCACTCTGGAGGCCACCTGGGATTTGGCTGCTCTGTGCTGGTAGAAAGAAGAGAGACAGAGGGATGAAATTCACTGTCTGCTGCTCCAGCAGGCTCTGGGAGTGAGGAAGCAGGTAAGCATGGAGATGCATGGGCTGCGGAGACCTGGAGGTGCTTTAACCCATTGCTTGGTGGGTTATCCATAACGGGTGGAGATGCCTGCATGGTTGACCATACAGGCTTTGAGAGGGCTGCTTTCATCCTTCTCTGCATCTTGACCCAATGCAGCAGGGGTTCTCCATTGGAGGACAAATCTTCTCTTGCACCTCTCCAACAGCTGGGGATGCTCTCTGTTAAATCTGGGCTTATAGTAATAGAGCAACGAAAAAAAAAACGAAGAAGAAGAGTTACTTGCCACCATGTAGAGACTGGAAAATTACAAGCTACAAGAATTAAGACTTTGAATTGCAGAAGACAAACATGGATATTGAAAAGGACTCTCAGGGGCATTACATTAATCAAAGCTTAAGGTAACACACTGCAAGACAGTTAAGTCATTGAGATCCCTGGTTTTTTACTTTCTGGGAGCAAAGAAGTGTAGAATTTTCAAAAGCATAAGAACTGCTTTTGAAACCCAAATACCACTACTTTTCAGCCACATGAGTGTAGAAGGAGCACACAGGTAATATTATGATCCTTAGATGTATCTTCCTGGCATTCATCAGGTGCCACAGGAAAAAAAATCAGATTTGGTAGAGGAAGACACGTAGCAAATACATTCAAAGAAATCGCATTATGCTGTCTGTCTTTGCACTGAACAGGTTCAATCTAAGCAGATATAACTGAAATGCATCTTACTTGCATTTCTACTAGTGAGAAAGACTAACTCAAAACTGCTTGAAAATGAACTGAGAAGGAAGCTAAAAACAGACCACTCACTACCATCCTCATCTTCTATATCACTAGGCCTTATCATGTCAACATCAGTTATTTGATGTACAGGGCAAATGCTGTACCTTGCTGTGAACAGAAGCTGCTGCTGCTTCTGCCAGGAATTCAGAAAGCAAGTCCAATCTTCAGAGATTGCACTGCAATTTGAGGTTGAGCTGCCAAATGAAACTCCTCGTGCTCTTGGTTGCAAAAGCTTGCAAGGGTCCTTCCTTACCCATTACTTCCTTTTGGGAAGAGGTCTCTATTGATAGCAACACATTTTCTAGCCTTGCTCCACCAAATGGACACAAACTGGTCCACCAGTTTCCACTATTTTCCAAAGATTTTGGATATGAGAGGGATGAGAATTCATTGGCTTCATCCACTCTCTCATTAGAAACAGGAGGGACTTGCTTGGTCTTGTGCTCATCACTTCAAGGTTGGACATCCTGCTCCCTTTATCTGTCATATGGTAGCATTACAGTGTGTTCTTTCTTCTTGTACTAGAACACCAGGAGAAGTTACGTCCGCAGACTCATGTATTGTCACGTAAATGAAAAGAGCAGTTGCAAGTATATAGGAAGAAGGCTCTGCTAGGCACAGGAAAAGGCTGTCAAAAGCACAGGAAAGTGTTGGATAAAAAAAAGGAGGGGAATTTAGTTGGCTTGCTCAAGTGGAATTAGAATGTACAATTGGAAAAGCACCTAAGGCAGCAATAAACTCCCAAGCCAAGGAAAAACTTGGAATACTGATACCATAATAATAATGTCAGCACTGAACCTTTCTAGTGTCCAAAAAAGCCCATTTAATTCTTGTCATTTAAATTCATTTAATTCAGCCAAATAGTCCTGTTATTCTATAGTGAGATCATGATACTGTACAGAAGTAGGCTTTTAAATTATATCTGACATTGCTAAAATGCTCATCTAAATACGAGAAAGGCAACTGTGAAATCAACCTGTTAGGAAAGTTCACAGATTATACAGCCCTTATCTCTCTGGGTAAGAAGTGCCAGGTTAGAGTGTAAATCCTGGAAAATGAGAAAAGAGCAAAGTTTTAGAGAATGTTTTTCAGAATATTTGGGTCATCACAAGTCAAATATTCTCAAGTGAAACTGTAACTTGGTCAGAAAGGTGGTGTAGTAGGCCTGGGGAAAGGAGACAATTTTTTTTATTACATCTGACTAAATGAAATTGTTTAGAAAAATCTGCAAGTGCTGTTTTCAGCCCCTTCAAACCATCCAGTTCTTCTTCCTATAGCAGCAATATGTAATTTGTCACCCAGAACATCCAAGTAAAAGTGGATGGTGAAAACTATGCTAAGAAAGTACTGAGAAGGATCCTTTTCTCTAAGATGTTTTTGCCTTCACTTATCTCTTAAAAAAGTCATTTTGAATGCTGAGCTGGGACCAGAGAATGGTGTTGAAAGGTAAGGTCAGTAAATCCAAACTTTTTTAACGAGGAAGAAAACACAGAGGTAGACTCAGATTACTTTTGGATAACAACTTACCTGACATCTATGAAAGTTTTCATGTACTGAAGCTGGAGAATTTGTAAAACACTGAGTCATCCTGCTGTTGCTACTTAGCCCATGGCAATGGTACCTCTAAAGAAAAGCAATCCCAAGGGCTGAAACACAGTCAGAAGATGAGACAGAGAGGTAATGTAGAGGTCAAGCAGACAGAACAGTGTCTACCTGACACCATTTCTGTACTAATAATGTCAAAATACTATCAGCTCCCTGCTAACACCTTTATTTTACTGCTCAGCCTCCAAATCAGGCCTTTTTTTTCCATGTATAAGTAATATACGTGCTTTCTGATATAACCATGCTACCAGTCCTTTCTAAACTCCAATTTGCACACCTGCCTAGTGCCTACCCCAATCTTCTCTGAGATTTTTGACCCAACTTCAACCCATCAGTTCTGACTGAGCTTCAGCCTCTTTTCTGTCCAAGAACTCTTCACTCTGCTCTCCCAGGTCATGACAGGCTTAGCAGAACCCTCAATTCCCTGACTACACTAAATATAAATGAAAAAAGAGCAGACAACTTGTGCTTGCTACTTGCCAGCTATATGGATTCCCTTGACTGCTAAGTTCACTCTGCTGTTTTTTGTTGTGCTGCAGATGAGAGCATAGCATAGGGGAAGAGGGATGCGTTCAGCATATCTCTCTAGCAGAGTTAATTTGATGTTTCTACCTCTGAAAGTGAGCAAAGTAGCAGAAGGCACTTAAAAAAAAAAAAAATTAAAAGAGACAGGCTCCAAAAATGGAGAGAGACAAGCTGAAGGTCCCAGTTTCAATAAACAACCCAAACACTTCAGAAAATTCAAAACAATGACAAGCTACCCACCTTAATCAGATATTCAGGAAGCAAGGGTCAGATTTAGGTCTTCTCGGAAGCAGCAATCAGGCTCCTGGCAGGATGCAAAAACATAGCCAGAAGCAACACTTCATGAAGGACCTTCCACACAGATCTGCTTTCATCCAGAGAGCAGTGCCGTTCAGCGGCCCCACCACCTCTCACAGAAAAGGATGAGAAATGAAACACCACACACATTGAAGAAGAGAGAAAAACAAACAAAACAACACTTAACAGCGCAAAACTACAATAGCTGGTGAGGAGAGCTGTAGTAGCAGTGTCCTTAAAAATTATTAAGACAGCTTCTTCCACTGTGTGCTGAAAAGCAGCTATCTGCATATAATGGTTGCTGCAGATAGGACTTTTCAATACTAAGGTACTGCTCAGTCAGGCATGGCAATAAAAAAAACTGGGGAAGGGGGATGGACAGTGGAGTTCCACTGTAGCAAGTATTTCTGTCTCATTGAGTTTGTGAAGACAATATGTACGTCAAATTTCAATATTGCATCTAAAATCTATGCGGAAGGAATGACTGAAGAAAAAGCAAGCTAAAAAGGACAAAGAACAAAAGGGTTACATTTTTGTACAAAATCTGAGCTTGCTAATGCCTATTTAGAAAACAAAGTCTTTTGTTAATGATAGCAACAATGAAGTCAAATAAATCAATGAACAAGGCAACTGGTGCAGAGTTTACAGAATTTAAATAAACAAACAAAAAAGAACAAACCCCCCACATGGGAAATTACTCAATTTTCCCTGCAGAATGTTCACTGTTTAAGATTGTGTTATGTACAAAATACACCACTGAAACTTTCCTATGCCATCTTTGATTCAACATCTATATCATGCAGCCTTGCATTTCTTGAGATTACACAGAATTACAGAGAATTATCATAGAGGCTGGAATAGACCTTTGAGATCATCAAGTCCAGACTGAGACCTGACACCACACCACCTAGCTAAAGCATGTCACTAAGCGCCACATCCAATCTTTCCTCAAACACCACAAGGGATGGCGACTCCACCACCTCCCTGGGCAGTCCATTCCAGTGTCTAATCACCCTTTCCGTAAGGAAGTGCTTCCTGATATCCAACCTAAACCTCCCCTGGCGCAGCTTCAGGCCATGCCCTCTCATTCTGTCGTTGGTTGCCTAGATCTTTAAGAACTTTATTTTGCCATTTCTAAAATATTAGTTTCTAGTGATTTAATTATACATCAGCCATGTAAGAGAACAAATCTCACTTTTCTGAAATAAAATGCACATCAACATGCTGGATACATCATTCATTTCAGTCAGTCAATCAGAAAGTTGAGCAGCTGAAATGTGAAGTAAACATTCATTTGAGATAAAACTGAAATTGGTAGATTTCCATTTTAGTCACAATGCTGCACTTCGGTACTGTGATCCTTTGCTACAAAATATTAGTACTCTGCCCATTTGCAAAAGTACATGCTTCATTTCACTTTTAAATTTACTGGTGTTTACTCTTCTAATTCAGAAATAAAGAACACGGAATTACACAGGAATGCTCAGAACAAATAGAAGATAATTTCTTAGTAGAAATACATAGAGAAATACAATCTACAGCTTCTAAGAAGAGTAAGCACCTCCATATTTGTGGTGGATTGACCTTGGTGGAAAGCCATGTGCCCAGCAAAGCTGTTCTATTACTTCTCTCCTCAGCTGAACTTGGGAGAGAAGATATTACAAAAGACTCATGAAAAGGAAAGCACAAGAAGATTAGTGTTATGAGCAAAACACACTTGACTTGGGGAAATTAATTTAGTTTATTGTCAGTCAAATAAGAGTAGGATAAAGAGGAATAAAAACCACTTTCGCCTCGCCTCTCCCTTCTTCCCAGTTTATGCTTCCCCGCCAATTTCTCTACCTCCTCCTCCCCAGTGGCACAGGGGGACAGTCAGTTTGTCACATGTTGTCTCTGCCACTCCTTCTTCCTGAGAGACAGAACTCATCACACTTTTCCTCTGCCCCAGCATGGGGTCTTTCCCATGGGAGTCAGTCCTCCACAAAATTCTCCAAAGTGAGCCACCGTTGCTGATGGGCTCAGCCTTGGCCAGAGGCAGGTCCATCCTGGAGAAGGATGGCATTGGCTCTACCAGACATAGGGGAAGCTTCTAGCAGCATCTCACAGAAGCCAACTCTGTAGCCTTCCAGCTCCCAAAAACTTGCCATGCAACTCCAATTTTTAGGTCTAACTCATGGGAAGCAGCATATTAAGGATCTGAAACTTGAGTTATGACCACAGTGTTTTAATCTAGGATGGAATTCTTTATCAGCTGTTCTAAAAATTAGTTTCTCAACAACATTCTGAATAAAATATTACATCTTCCCCCCCCAATTGCTACTGAAAGCTTAAGTGATTATGGTGCTCAATATGCTCTGCTGTTGCTCTCTTAAAGACTCTAATCACTGTGTGCACATACACAAATTGTTTTGAGACTAGAAACCCTGGAGCTGAATGCTGTACCATTCCAATACTCCTTGAAAAATAAAACACAGACAACCTACAACAGCAATCTGACATTCGGGTGGACAGTGAAATTCATTCCTTTGCTGAAACCACAATCAGAAAGATCTTATTTTCTAACTGAACGGCCCTCTTGTCATTATCCAAGTAATATAAGTACTTCTGGAAAAGTAAGAGTTTGTTCAGTAAGGAATGAAACCACAATATATTAATAACAAATGAAAATAACAAAAGGATTTCACATGCTATGTGAAATTCATTATGCTATGAATATTTCAATTTTTTAATCCATCTCCTGGTTTCAGCTGGAATAAAGTTAATTTTCTTCCCAGCAGCTGGTACAGTACTGTGTTTTGGATTTAGGATGAGACTAATGTTGATAACACACTGATATAACCATATGATATTTTGCCAAGCTGTGTTTATACTGTGTCACAGAATCACAGAATTGTCACAGTTGGAAAAGACCTCTAAGATCACTGTATGCAACAGTCAACCAGAAAAACAAACAAACAAAAACAAACAAACAAAATAAAACCAAAATCAAACAAAACAAGCACAAAACCAACCAACCAACCAAAACATGTAAAACAAAAGACAACCATAAAAAAATCCACCATACCATCCCACTACAGCATGCCCTGGAAGTGCCTCATCTACATGTTTTTTGAACACCTCCAGGGATGGTGAATCCACCATCTCCCTGGGCAGTCTGTTTCAGTGCCTGACTACTCTTTCACCAAAGAAATTCTTCCTAATGATCTAGTGTAAACCTTCTCTGGTGCAACTTCAGGCCATTTCTTCTTGTCCTGTCATTATTTACTTGAGCGAAGAGGCTGCATCCACCTCACTACAACCTCCTTTCAGATAGCTGCAGAGAGCAATAAGGTCTCCCCTCAGCCTCCTCTTCTCCAAACTCAACAATACCAATTCCCTCAGCCTCTCCTCATAGGCTTTGTCCTCCATACCCTTCACCAGCTTGGTTGCCCTTCTCTGAACTTGCTCCAGCACCTCAATGTCTTTCTTGTGGTGAGGGGCCCAGAACAAAACACAGTACTCAAGGTGTGGCCTCATTAGTGCTGAATACAGAGACATGATCACTTTCTTGTGCTGAACACACTGTTTCTGATACAGGCCAGGATGCTGTTGGCCTTCTTGGCCACCTAGGCACACTGCTGGCTCATATTTAACCATCTGGTGTTGACCAGGTGGTCAACAAGGACCCCCAGGTCCTTTTCCACCAGGCAGCTTTCCAGCCATTCTTCCCCAAGCCTGTGGCATTGCCTGGGGTTGTTGTGGCCCAAGTGGAGGACTCTGCACTTGACCTTGTTAAATCTCATACAATTGGCCTCAGGCCATTGATCCAGCCTGTCTAGATCCCTCTGAGAGCCTTCTGACCCTTGAGCAGATCAACACTCCTGCTCAATATGGTGTTGTCTGCACACTTGCTAAGGAAGCACTCAATCACGTCATCTAGATTATTGATAAAGATATTGAACAAGACTGGCCCCAGAACTGAGCGCTAGGGGACACCACTGATGACAGGCCACCAAGTGGATTTAACTCCATTTACCACAACTCTCTGGGCCCAGCCATCCAGACAGTTTTTAACCCAGCGAAGAGTCCATGGGTTGATGGGCTTTTGCCTTTCTAATTTTTTCTCTGCATGACCTAATGAGATCCCTGTCCTCATCCTGAGGTGCAAAGGAGGTAAACTTACCTCCTTCTTACAAAGGAGGTAAACTCTCTTTTTTTTTTTTTTTTTTTCCCCTGAGTCCCAGCAAAAGCTCCCTGTTCAGCCAGGCTGGTTGTCTTCCCTGCCTGCATTTTAGCAATTTTAAAGTCTCCACTTCATGTGGGTAAATACTTGCTTTATATTAGCATAAGAATCCCCTTGTATGAAGAAGCAAACCTGGAAATGATGAATCAAGCCTTTCTACGCCTTATGATGGAGTAGGCACAACAACAGTGGATCAGGTGGCAGCTCAGCAGAAGTAGCAGCTGCTCCAAGAAGGGTAGAGAAGCCAGGTTGTGATCTAGCAGAGCACATCTCAGAATAGACCTGTGTCAGACTTCTCCATGGCCACCCCTACTATCCAGAGCAGAAACCTAGTCCCATTAGCCTTCCCTAGAACAGATCCAGGCTGAAGACTCCAACAAGCACTGCAAGTGCAAAATATCTGAGACTACTCTTTGAGAATAAAGTCTATCAGGATGGCTTCTGGCAACACTTTCACTCCACACCATTGTAGCAGGGCACATCAGACATTGTGATCCCTTGGTTTGAACCTGATGCCCATGCAGCAGTAAAATTTTTGGTTGCATCAGCATTGACAGCAATTAAATCCAATGGATCTAGTGCAAAATGTGTAAATCAAACTACTGCATGCAGCTTCATTCTTTCATTTTTCCTCATAGATGGGAGTCTCAGTTGGCTAGAACTGCCTGTGCAGCCTGCCAGATGAGCCAGTTTCAGGGTATGGGCTGTGCTTGTTATTGTTACTTCATTTGGATAAACTGTGAGGGAGGTCAAGATTATGCTCATGATGACTTTGTAATGAAGAGCTCAGGCATTATTTCAAAGGTTGTTTATATAGGTGCTACATGTGGAATTAAGTACAGTGAAAATGCAAAATGAAGCAGAATATTTTTCCAGACAGAAATTCAAAAGCATACCATGACACTCAAGGTAGAGATGGCTGACAGGACTTTTTTTTCCTGTGTGCTTGAATAAATTCATGTACACATCAGAACTGACTAAAGGTGTTTTCTTTTGAGGAATACTTTACTAAACTGCACTTTAACAGAAACACAACACACCGATTACCACGGAAATTCTTGCCAAGACTTTTTAGCATTAATTTTGAAAGGCCTGGCAATAAGAAGAAACAATGAAATCATAACAATTTATAGTGTTTGAATTAAACTGCAGAATTCTTTGGCTATCAGAGCATTGCTGTATAACTGCATAAATTTAGATGCCACAAAGGCAGCAACTACAATGCACTATTCTCTTTTTGTTACCTCTTTCATTGCATTTCAGTGTTGAAAGTCAAACAAATGAGAGCACTAATCAAGCAAGTGACAGTGCTAACATATCTACTCATCTGAGTTTTGAATAGAATATGCCTCCTGAATAATTTCAGGCTCTCAACTTGATTGTTTCTCAAAAAGCATGTATGAGTATATTAATTGTAATCTGGAACTATCAATGTACACCAAGTAAGTGTCTGTTTTATAATTTGCTCTTAATTGGCTTACAGAGAAAGAGTATATTATGCAGCAAAAGCTTAGTTTTTAAAAAGTTTACAGTCATTTACTAGCATTATGTCAAATTGATAATTAAGCCTGGAATATCAGCATAGCATTACCAGGCTGCAGTAAAGCTTTTGCAACTAAACATCAAACAGTTTAGAAAACAGCCCAAATACTGGTTAGTACACAGGCAACTAATCTTCTGTGTGCGGTTCCCAACAGTGATTCATCAGTCAGAACTCTGGACTAAAACTCAGGACACCTGAATTCACCTCACTGGCCTTTGACAACGCACTTCATGGCTATGTAGAACAAACCAAAAATGCTTGGTGGCTTCTGAAACCTGAGATTAGAAGACAGATTAAACAGCAAGACAGCTGCTACACTTTGCTAGCTGAAACACCCCTTTTCACTTCAATATAAAATACCACCAAACCTTAAACAGTTTTCACACTGCATCTCTGCTCCAGTTTCTCGCAACTGCTACTCTCCCCACTCTTGACTGCAACTCCAGAACAGTCTCATTCAGCTTTCTGCACTTCTCCCTCATTCCAGATGAAGTCTGACTTCTTCCCTAGGCAAGAGGGAAAGATTCCTCTCCTGAGTGTCACCCACTGAAATAGTTCTCTGTCTGTGAGATGCTTGCAACCTTAGTTACAGGACTTGAGAAGGCCTGTACCAAATGAGTCCTGGGACTGCAGGAGACAGAAGGATGGTGATATAGTTAGGGCAGTTTAATGCCTTCTTGGGAGATGTGGCTGATTGGATCTTTACCTCCGTTCTGGAGCTCTCAAGTCTTAAGCAAACTAAACTTATCACAGCTGATCAGTAAATATTCTGTGCATTCATCTGCTGAGATCCATACTTACAGAACTGCTGATTGTGCAAAAAGGTACATCTGAAGACACTGGGAAGCTGAAGTCTCTTTTAATAATAAAAAATTAAACCATTTCAAGTACTCTGTGCATTTACAAAATTGGAGAACATGTGGCAATTTTATCTTTATCTCTCTGTACCTTGTTTTCTTTTCTGTAAAATGAAGATAAATTATTTCCTCTCTTTGCATATTCTTTTCACAGCATCTCTGTGATACCTGTGAAACTCATACTACAGTATGAAACTTAGTATTAGAAATTTTCAGGAGAAAATGAAAATCATTCATTAAATAAGGCACCAGGTGAGGTATGGAAGAGTTGTTATACTTCTTTTTTAAAAAAATCTGGTATTCAAACATAACTATCAGTGCAGAAACTGCACTCCTGTTTGCTGAACACCAAGTTTTGTACTTCAACACTATCCTGATGCTGAACTAGTTTTCATTTCTGTATTTTCTAGTTTGTGGGTACTTACATTGCCTCTCTGCTGTCCCCAAGCTTTTTATCTCAGGGGAAAAAAAAAAATACATATATACACAAAAGGGTATGAAAATGAGAAATATTTTTGAATACTAAAAACTGAGTTCAGTTTCCAAGTTCAGATTGAACTTCAACAGTAATTCCCATTTCATGTGCTCCTGCTCATCCTTTCTCAATTAAAACTTGTGTATTTGCCAATAAAGATTCAGAGATCAGCAGTTCATTTATCATGCTTGCTTGAGTTACTCATTTCTAGATCATACACCCATTCCCAGCTACTTAACACACAGCAGTGTTGGATGGATTGATTAAAGACTGTAGTTTCTGTTGCCAGTAACAACTATGATAAAAACACTTAAAAGGAGGAAGGATTGGATCCAGTGTGATGAAAGTAACATGCTGAAATAGAGCAGAGTTTTTAAATCTTACGATGAAAGTATTTTTCAGCAAGACAGTCGCACTTGCTCTGACAAAACAGAAGCTATGAAAAGCCTGGCCTGCTAAACACAAATCCCACGAGTTAAGAAAAGGCGAACAGCAAAGTACCTGTTTAAACTGAAAAATGGTAAGTATTCCAGTAGCCAAGAACTAGAAAGAATATTCAGTTTATCATTTTCTAAAGAAATGTTGTCTTCACATTCAGATTAAGCATAAAGGCTCATCACAGAACAACACACCAGGGAGCAAGGAATTAATGTGTAATGGGATATAGAGCAGAGTGCAGCAGGGGTGGGCATTCCTGCAATCATACTGATAGTCTGAAATCTGCTCACTTGCTACAGAGAATTCAGTGCTCACTTGTGAGAAGCTCAATTCCTTCTTATTCACAAGATGAAAAGATTCAAAATCTGTTTCTTATTCCACTGTAGATTTTTTTTTCTTTTCTTTTATTAAGTCAGTCATGCCTTAAGCAGCTGCACAGCACATCTTAAAAGAATATAAACCATTCATCCACTTTGGGAAAAACCTCGAACTACAGTGACTGGAACACTTAAGCAAAGAGGGGAAACAGAAGAGTTACATCTGTCTCTCCAAGAGAGTGCCTAGAATAAAATGAAGTCCTAGAAGATCAGGATCATTCACAGAACCTGTTCAGGGAAACCTCTCAAGATATTTGTAAATTAATATACAGAATGTATGTTTTATTTTGTTCTTTCTCCCAACACCTCCCCCCCCCCAACCCCCCGTAGACGTTCCAGGAGAGAATAAAATACATTCACCCAAGAAAGTGCACATCTCAAGCATGCTTTTATTTTATTATTCAGACATTTTCTGACCTACACCCTCAGTTCCCTATACTCAGCAAAGCTGCTCTTGGCTTCCCTGAAACTTCTGCCTTTGTATGTAAGCATGTAGAAATAGCACACCAAAGTCATGTGACAGTAATAGCTACGGAAAGCAGCTGAAAGCCATCCCAGTTAAAATTTCCTGATTTTTAAATCAGGCTTACAACATTTCAGTAATCAGCTCACGATCATAGACTGTTCAAAGGAGGCAGTACTGAAACTACAGTACGGAAGGTGTGCTTATATGGAAGCTTTTCTGCATGTTACATTGTCTGTTTCTTTCAAGTTGTTGTGTTTTTGTTTTTTAATAACTATTTTAGATCCTGCAACTGGTTAAAAAAATGCATAATTTGATAGTTGCTCTTTGTTACCAACTTCTATTACTATACAGACTCTACTGTATGGCCCTGGCTCAGTAACAAACTGTGAAATAAACAAATGCTCATTTATCATGGTTGTTAGGATTTCTGGTGAAAGTATTTTTCACTTGTTTGCTAAATAACATATGGCAATGTTAGATTATTTAGTCAGTGGTTCAATTGTACTTCTCTGGTCTTGCTCTTTTTTTCATCTACCCATAAAGCATTATAACTATCCACCCTCGTGCTCAGCACTTAAAACTACATATACTATACTGGTGAAAGTTTTGGTGAAAGGACTCAAATATTGATATGTCAGTAAAAATCCTGAGGGCAAATACTGACCTTGACTATACTGTGGTTACAATCTCTACATCCTTAATTCCATGTCAAGCCGAGACCCAAGTACAATTATCTCTCCTGCTCTCCAAGTTAGAAGTGGAGGAAACCAAGCACCTGGACCCAAAGAAGCTGAAAAGGAAGAGGAGCACCCCAAAGACTGCTTTTCAGTCCAGTCAGCTACTTTTTAATAGTGTGTTTAAAAAAGTAAATTAGTTATTTGAGCAATCTGTAAAAGTATCTTCCGGCAAGAGTGAACTGCATCTACAGACAGTAGACACTGCTGGTAAAGCCAGTATAGATTAGACCTACATACCTCTTCCTGTACCAGTCCCCTCATCTGTACCCTGCAGTCTCCAACAGATTATTATACTTTATTCAGTTGCTCAACCATCTCTTAAAAGTTGGACTAAGCAGCCTATTAGAAACAATCTCCTTTTCACAAAGGAAGTCTCTGGGAATTCCTGCAGCCTTAGAGGAGTTTTAAACACTTTATGCAAAACCAGCAGGAAGGAAGGAGAAGGGAAAATTTTTCTTCCACATAGTTTGATTGACACATCTCAAACCAAACTTCTGTCTCAGCAACAATTCACAAATTACCCAAACTGCAACAGTTTTGAGCAAAGAAGACAGGGAATCATAGGAAAAATAATACTGCAGTTAGAAATTGTAGCTGGAATTCAGACCCCAAGATGGAAGAGGCATTCAAAGAAAATTCCTATGGAGCAAGTTGTTCCTTCTCTAAATACTTAATTCAGTAAGCAAATAAAAATGAAACATAACACTCTAAATCCTTTCACCATGAGAAGTTTCTTCAAGATTTTGATGTTGGCTTTGGAGAGAAAGGTTCCAACTCATTTTCCTTCTTGGAACTATATATTTCTGTGTTTCCCAGACAACAGAAAGGTCTTTCTGGTAACATAAAAAATATCCTGGTAGCATGTAACAAGCAAATGAATCACTTTCACGTGGGTGTGGTTTTGTTAAGGTTTTTGAACTCAAAAATTAATGAGACATTAATCCTAGAGTAACAAAACCCCAGTGGTTTTATTTGAGGAGTGGAAGTTTCAGCCATGGATCAATAAGGCCAAGCCATTTCCAAACTCTCTGTAGAAAAATGAACCGTCAGTCAAGCCTTTTAAAGACCACATGGACTGTTTTCTCTTCTGGAATAGTACAGAAAGAATTGTTATTTCTATTTCTTCAATGAACTGATGAACAAACCCCTTTCAAGTTTTTCACTGCCAAGTATCTCTGGATATTCAAAGCCATGTCCTTCTGGGTAAACATAAATGTGTAAAATTGAATATACAGAAATAATCACAATAATGCTCTTTAAATTATTGCTATTATTATGTCCTACATATTTTGAAAAAAAAATATTTTACTCAAAATAAATCTGATGCTTTCTCCTGGAGAATTAATTCTCCAGAAGTGTCAAAACACACTATCATCTTCTAATAAATGTAAATATATTTTCCCAGTCATTTAAAGGAAAAGTTTACATAAAAGTAAGTTTCTTGCTCTGTTTAAAAACAAACAAAAACCCCACAACAACCAAACAACAAAAAAAACCCAAAGCCAAACCAATCCCAAATTCCTTTGACATGTTATCCATATAAAAGATCCCACTTCTGCAAAAAGGAAAAAAAATGTGAATTCCCAGAATGAGTGGCTAACACCTCAAATTAGTTTTCCTCTTACCACCATTTGCATTTTAGCATTTTTCAAATATCTCTTCTTATGTCTCTATGTTTTTGCAAAGAAATCCAGAGAAAGGAAAGGCACTGTTAATTGCAGAATCAACAAGAGGAGCACCAGTAAAGAAGACAGATGCTTAACAGGATTTGGTTCTCAGTGCCTTAGATATCTAGCTCCCACTAAAATGAAATGTCAAACACTGAGATTTGTTTAAGAACATGTGAATAGGTTTCTTAATACAGAACTAGACCAATATAAGCCTTATACTATGCAACAGCATTTTTAAGTATCTGCTTAAATAAACATTCTTTGCCAACTTCAGCACAGAAAGATAAAGAATTAAACTTTATCCATTTTTTAGTCATTGGAAAAAACTGATCTAGAACTGCTACCATCTGCTTATGCTAATGGAGAAGAGGAAATTTCAAACCAAAAAGGAATAAAAGAAATTTCTAGTGTATTTTCCATTATACAAGAAATCAAACAAACACAAACTGCTTAGCTGCTACATATCTGTCCGCGTCCAGCCCTACCGTTAGGGTGGAGAACTGAGGTTATCATTCCTATTTCCTGCCCACAAACCATGTCTTAGAGTTCTCCTTAGCTTTCTCCATACACACAGATTTTGTTTTACAGTGTACAGGCTCAGGAAAATTGGTCATATCTGCCTTAATGCATGGGTTAGTATTCCACTTTCAACATGGAGTTGCGTTTATCTCCCTACAGCTGGAAGGTAAGGCTAAAGCTGCAATAAAAGATGTCCAGTTACAAGCTGGGTTTTTTTTTGTATTTCTAAACTAGAAAAAAAAAAAAAAAAAATTGAAGTAGCTCATAAGGTAAACTTAGAGCATTTTAAATAGTCCATGATCTTTCCTTTCTATCATATTTTCTACCTTTCATATCAGCATGTCAATAAGTGCCCTGGATTACCCATCCATGTAATCGTCTCTTCAGATAGCTCAAGAGTCTCTTGAAATAATTCAAAATCAATGGAAGCATTTTACTGAAAATAGTAACAATGTCCAAGATCTCCACTTTACAGGTACCACAGTGCCACATTAAGGTTCACATATAAGGTGTGTGCCAGCCTCTTCTCTCAAGTAAATAATGACAGGACTAGAGGAAATGGCCTCAAGCCACCAGGGGAGGTTTAGATCAGATATTAGGAAGAATTTCTTTACTGGAAGAGTAGTCAGGTGCTGGAACAGGCTGCCCAGGAAGGTGGTGGAGTCACAATCCCCAGAGGTATTCAAAAAAGATATAGATGAGGCACTTCAGGACATGCTGTAGTGGGACGGTAAGGTGATTTTTCTGTGTTTTTTGGTTGGTTGGGTTTTGTTGGGTTTTTTGTTTGGTTGGGTTTTGTGTGTGGTTTTGGGGTTTTTTTGTTTGTTTGTTTCTGTGCTTTTTTGATTTTTTTATTCTTCTGTTGTTGTTTACTGTTGGAGGCTGTGATCTTAGAAGTCTTTTCCAACTGTGACAAATCTGTGATTCTGTAATATACCAGGTTTTCTGCTCCCTTACTGCATAAAGTACGATTTCTTCCTAATATTTGTACTCAAGACAGTAATTAGAGGAGAATACTATTTGATCTGTCAGAGTATTAATCTCTGTATCAGATTCTTTTCAATTTTAACACAGTTGAATAGTGATAAACACTAGGAATATACTGGTCTCTATGAAGTAACTTGACAACTTCCTGAAAGTCTATCAGCAGACACACAGAATCACCATCAATGCAAACTAGTAGTAGTCTGGTCATGTGTTTGTCCCATTCTAAGTGGTATTTTATAGAGGATGCTGAGCTAAAAGGATTTCAGCTTAATGACTGCACACATAACCTTGCAAACGTAGCACAGATCATAAAATGGCAACTTCTTCAGCCTGCAAGTAAATAGACTGGGGAGTGAGGGCAGTGCAAGAAATGAATAGCCATGATCTTCTCAGCACAGACTTCAATGTTATCTTTGTATTCCACTGCTAATTTTACAGCACCAACAGTGCTATTCAGTGCTATTAAATTTATGTCTGATAATTTAGCACAAACAACTAACGCACCCATTTGTAACATTAGCCAAGAGCAGAACAGGCAAGCGGGTGCACTTAAAACTTTACAGAATGGGAAATTGAGTTCAGAAGCCCCTGATGTCATAAAACGCCTCTAACGTTTGTTCCCAATGGTAAAAGAAAAGGGCATCGCACTTACAAAAAGTCTTAACTGACTGTGAGAATGCAAGATCCTAAACTGGTCCAAATAATCACACCTAATGTTCCCTGAACAATTACAAAGCCTACAGCTTTCCCCACACTCGCTCCTACAATGTAGTTATGGGCTGTAAACACAAATATCCATAACAAGTTGAAACACGAACTTTTCAGACAAATAAGTAAAAAGCCCATAATACAAAGCTATATAACTACCACTAATACTGGTACTAGTTGCATTACTTGCATTTCATAATTAACTTTATGGTTTGAATTGTAATTTAGTTTTAATTGACCCAAGCTTTGGGTTGGAAAAATGCTACTGAAATAAAGAAGTTAAAGTTTTGCTTATTTTACTGTATGTATTACAGAAAGCACTTTCACCATATCAGGGCTGTTGGTGGATTTTAATGGCTGAGGCAACAGAGGTTTCTAAGGATTCCAAGGTGAAATACTGCAGGTTTTAATCACATTCTCCCCACAGGGACAGTATGGAAAGCTAAGTGTCTGCCCATGGGCTTAACTGTGATTTGGAAAATGTTTGTGGGGAACGTCTAGAAATTACATTCTTCAATCTTCCAAACTTTCATACTGTTTTATACAGAAACTTTTTCCGTATGAAGTTACTGCTGTTGTGAACTACAAGCCAATCAAATCTACCACTACAAGCTAAAACAACCAGTAGATGCAAGAAAACCCATTCATCACAGCAACTGGTATGTATTCTGATACCTGCATGATGGTTTGATATTTTTTCTTCTAATCCATCAGCTGGCGCAACGTGCCACACAACACGAAAGCTGTGTTCTACATCAAGACTGTTGTAGCAAACCTAATTAATTGTAAGTCTTTCACAAATCCATTTATTTGGCTTGACCCACTACACGTTAATTTCAATCCAATATAGAAACATACAACAGCAAGATAGCGCAAAGAAGTTTCATATTCAAGTAAGCAGAGCAAGTGTCACAGGTTGCACTCTCCCTGCATATTCAATCTGTTGGCAACACAATGGTATTAAAGATTTTGACGCAGAAACTTAAGAGTATATTTAAAAATGACCAAAGAAAGGCATTTCCACACAGGAGACTGACAGGACTCATTCCACAAACACAATGCATAATTGACTGTTGCCAAATAAGTACCTGCCAACAAATATAACTTGTGTTGGATATGCTATCCAAATTTTTTACAGCAGCCAGAAGGAACCATGAAGGGTTTACAGCTACTGTAAATCTCCTTTGATGCTTAAGACTACTGAAAAGGACAGTTGACCTTTCATAACCTTACCTGTTCTCTAGATTTCTGCAAGTACTTCCAGAGTTTACAATGTCTAAAGAACTGCTAACTGTCTGACAGAGCTCAAAGTAAAACAATTTTTGAATGCATAAGAAATATCTGGGATTTTTACAGAACTACTTCTAAGGAAAATTTTGAAAATAAAAGTTATGCAAGCATTTACCCTTCCCATAGCTAAAATTTAATCCGTTAAGATATAACTGACTTAAGAACTACAGTATACCTTTATCCATACTTACATAAATTCAAGATACATGGAGAGTAATAATATTTTTTAAAATAATAACTCATTACTCTTCTCCCAGATTACAAATTGCAAGACATAGCACTGTCTCAGCAATCACCCAAATACTTTTTGCATTCACCTCCCTGAAGTAACAAAGTAATCTTTTATCTTCAAATTTAAAATGAACTGAAAACAAACTCAGTATTATTATACACTATTGGCAAATTATTTCATTCAGACAATGATCTTTATTCACTTTTCCAATAAGTTAATGCATTTATCTCTATTTACCTATATGCATTTTGTCACTCAAAGATTAAACAAGCTTCAAATGTTTTGATGGTTGCATGAAAATATAGAACATTAATGCAGAAACATCTGTCTTCTGACAGCCAGTTTTCTGAAAATATGCAATCTCTCACTGGCTAAGATTCTGTCTCCACAGTTGGTAAATTATGATTTCATTCAATGTCAACACAGTTTTACCCCTTCATAGGGAATCAACTACTAAAAACATAACTCAGCAGGTACAAAGTTAGGGAATGCTTGAAATCTACTTTTTGAAAGTATATGCATGCATGACCTCAAATCATTGTTGTTAAGGTACAGGTTTCCTAGACAGCTAATTTAAAAAAAAAAAAAAAAGTTCTTTACCCTAAGACTAAACCATGAGATGATACACTGCATGAAAACTCCTGATTTTATAAACAACTTCACACTGATTTTCCACTTGAAAAACAACCCAAGAACAATAACTGCTTGAAAACCTTCCACCTACAGACTTCTATCAACAATTACAAGAAAATGATGACTCCAAACAAATCTTCATTTCTTTTCCATGATGTGCAAACAGTTCAATGAGAAAGTCTTTGTCAGGATGAGCAAATGACACGAAAGTAGATATGCTACAAACAGATTTATACAAGAACCCTCCATAAATAAAAAGCAAGCACTACAGCACACAGCAACTGAGCTACAAGATTTACTTCCAAATTATAACATTCTCGGCATTAGTCCGTTCTTGTTTTCTTATCATTTAGCTTGACATGACTAGCAAATTTATGGCATTCTGAAGTTGTTTACTTTACAAAGTCATGTCACTGTTACATGAATTGCAACTTGAAATCTTAACATACTTTCTTACAATTTTTACCTCGTATTCTTTCTTCTTTTTAGCACCTGAATTTATTAATTTCCAAATAACATCCATCTTCACAAAATAACATCATAGTTTTGAGTGTCATTCAATCACACATTTTGAATTCCATTTGTGGAAAGGAATTGATGACTGACTGTTGAAAGTTTCCAAGTAAATTACATTAAATATGAAATACCTTATTCACTTTCTTGGTGTGAATGCAAGATGCAATCTTCTGTAAATAACAAAACAGGCACCCTAGATCCATCTACTGACCAAATATTCTCAAGTTAAAAAAAAAAATAAAAATCACTGCCTTGTCTTAAAAAAGACTGGTTGGAAATTTGTTGATAATTCAAATCACTTTGAGGATAAATAAACAAAAGCTTTTCCATTAATTACACAAATTATAGTGTCTTCAGTTGCTATATTGTAGTAGTTAAGGCTTTGTCAGGTTTTTCGCTTCTGGTCATCTCAAAGAATATTGAAAAAAAAAAGTATTTCAAAAAAGAAAGAAAAATTCCATGCATTTAAAATATAGTGGACTACAATGAGTATATTAATATGGTACTGCACATGTTTTCACTGTCCTATAACATGCTTTGCTGAATTATGCATTGCAAGAAATGATAAAACATCATAAAGGAGTGCATATTAAGAGGCTGTTAATAATACTCCATATTTAAGATTTATTCATTTAGGTTATGAATAAGATCAGGATATCACATACCACATAATGGTTAATCAGAACTAAGGATTTAAAGCATTGGCCAAAGTGATGCTTTTCTGTATAGCAACACAGGTATCCGTCTCTTATTCTCATTTAAGTCCAAAAAAATTTATGATGACAGAAAAGGAAGCCTTAGTGTTGCCTGAAGTGTTTGCAGACATAAAATGGACAGGTTTGTCCTCATCACCAATGGCATCATCAAAACCTGGGGGCTGAGTGAAGCAAGGAGAGTGATACCCAGTTCCGGCAGTGACCTTTTCCTGTACCTCTCACTCTTCATTTGGGTGAAGGATGAGACAGTGGAGTAGGCAGCAGTTCCTTGGTGGGGAAATGCTGGGACAAAGCCTCCTGTCACTCAAACCAGGACACCTCCCCAGGAGAAAGACGTTTCCGTGTCACTTCTACACCACAATAATGCATGGACAATGCTAATTTCCTGAAAATACAGGGAAGGTAGGGGACACAAGAGTTAAGAGAAGTTTAAAGGAGTTACTGCTTGGCCTTTTCCTCTGATGGTAGAGAAATTGCTTCATCATTGGTAAGCATCTTAATGCCAAGGCTGTTCTTAGGTACTGGTTATTGAGATGTGGGACTCACAACTTGCAGCCTGTGCAACAGGGATTGCTTAATTATTCATGCAGAATAAAAGAGTTCTGTGCCCTAGCACTAAGGGGCACAGACTTTGAACTACCTCAGGCAGAGGAATGATTACAATACAGGCAACTAGAGTATTTTCCAATGAAGAACAGATCACTTGATATTTAATTTCAGCAAGGAAAAATATTTCAAATCAGTTAAATTTGGTTATATCCAATCTAAATCTAAACAGTGTTTAGGCCAAAAACTTGGAAAAATATGCAGGTCAGGATGGGAAATAGCTGATACTCCTATGACTGTTGAGTCCCTGACCCTGCCAGCACCAGCTGGTTAATGAGAACATTATGACATTATAAAAGATGATGCATATTCTGTGTGCCCAGGGAAGTTCACTGATCAAATCATGACTTTTCATAGTAAAGAAGTGGACACTGAGGGCCTCTGAGCTTACTACAGCTGGCAAACAATCACACCCAATTTAATTATGCCAATGAAATCTCTTCATATATGGTTATAGGTAAAGACTAAAGAGCACAACAGGCTTTAGTCACAGATTGATCTTTCAGTTATTACTGAAATACAAGTTATAGTGGATAAAATAATTTAAGTATGGCATTTATCTAGAGAATTCTGTGACAGAAGTGTTACATCTGCCTTGTACTCAATTACTTGCAATATCTAGTCCTCTATTTAAGAAGACGGAATTGCATGCTGCAAGAAGATTATTATTTAGCTACCTTATCATTAACAATTTGCCTAGGAAGAGAGATTCAACTACATCCAGAAAGGCTCAGAAGAAAACTGAACATGTAGCATTGCAAATATTGTGACATGCAATATCTAGCAGTAGAAGGAAAAGGCCTGCTTTGCTGCTGTTTAATTGAATATCAATAAAGATACATTTTCTAGATACAAGGTTTGCTATTGATTTAAAAGTTTATATTGTTTCAGTTTTCTTGAACCAACAGGTTAAACCGCTACTGTTTCCAAGTGACTTCCACTAAGATTCACATACAAAATGAGGGCTGCAACCAACTGAAAGAAGTTAGTTATTTCCTCTATTTTTATATTACCCATACTGAATGAATATTAATAAAGGAAAATGTATAAGCTACAACACAAAACAGGTAAGCAGACTAACCAAAATAAGGCTTCTAAATAATCCAAATGCACGTAAAATATAGACACAGAATAATGACCAGAGTAAAACTAATTCAGGTTTGGGATTTATTACAGTTTCATTAAATTCTGTCAGAGTAATTTAAGGAATTCAGAGTAGCTCAGTAGGATTCAGCATAACTGTGCATGATCATATAAATCTCCACCAGCAGAAGTTGTCTGCAACCTTGGTGTTGAGATCAGCTTCATTTTCCACAGGGCAAAGGACAAGAACTGTTCAATCAGCTAAAAGCCAGCAAATATAAAACTGTATTAAGTCCTGACCAATTACACTTCAGAGACATTTATCACTAGAAAAGGCTAATTAATATCTTCACTCCATCTACATTTATATTAGAAGTTCAAAAGGTAATTTTAATTTGTAAGTCACAAAAACACTACCTACTATTAGTGTCTTGCCAAAAGCAAGAAAAAAAAAAAAGCTTTGAGCTTCTCACTACACTGTGACAATGCTTGCCACCTCTGCACTATGGACTTCAGAGAAGGCTGCACTTTCTCTCCATATCTAACAATACTGCAGTCCTTGTAACTAGGTGTCATATTTGGCTTTGGCCCATTGGCATGCACCTGCCCCAAGTTGTTTCAGAAAGTAACAGGAGACAGCAATTAAAAGAACCTGATCCTTCCAGAAGGGGCAAAAGCCCAAGGGAAAACTCCCCTGTGCGAGTATCCAGGTTCTCCTGGCTTGCTGGTCTCTGATACTTGTATTCAGGAGAGCAGTACTGTTTAAGAAAGAGCAGTGTTAACATGAAGACCATTCGCTGAAGCTTATATATTCAACATTTCTTCTTTCTCTGCATATTTTTGATGGACATCTGGTATAGCTCAAAACAGTCATCATTTGTTTTTCAGCCTCTGTTTTTCCCCTCTACCTTCTTTAATTGAGGCAATCAGCAACTGCAGCCTGGAACATATTTTAAAGATTCATTTTGGACAGACATTTAAGACAATTCTTTATAAACTTTGTTCTCTAGAAAATACGATCTACTTTACTGCTTTTTTAGTGTGGCACCTTGAAAAAGATTTGCTGTTAAGGGGCTTTTCTAACCATTATAAGGCTGCTTTAAAATATACTTTAACCTATTCAGAGAAGGTACTGACTTAAATCTTTTTATTGGTATCTTCTAAACTAAGGAACTGTATGTAATGTAGAAATAAAATCTATATCAATTTACCTAGAACTCCATAAATGTACACCCTAGAAAGAAAAAACAAAAGGGGAGAGGGGTGTAAAATGGCAAACAGTTCACTGCTGATATACAGGTAAAAGTGTGATCTCTATCTGGAGACCAGTTAACAGAATTTGCCCCAGAAACTGGAAGGCAAGTGAAAACAGCAAAAACCATTTGAAAGAAGTGGAACAAGGATTAGAGGCTTCGCAGGTCCTGCAACTTACAGCTCCTCTATAATTATACCATCAATCAATCATAAACATCATTCACAGAACATGTTGAGATTTTTAAACACTGTATTTTAAAATTAGATGGTATCAAGTTATTCTTAAAAAACCAGGTGCGTTAGTACCATAGTTTCTGAAATCTTAGACACTACAGTGTTACGAAATATAAGAGCTGAAAACTGTTTCTCAAATCTTTGGTATGTACCAATAACATGCCTAGCCCACAACACAGAGGAAAATGTAGTTTTACGGAGACTGATGAGCATATGGTTTAAATTCAGAGTGCTCTGTGCAGTAAACAAATTTTAAAGATAAAGATTGTAATCTGTTCCAGCAGATTATCCATCTAAACATGTTGAAAGTTGGCATTTGCAGTACAGATATTTGATCCTTGAAAATTAAAGTTCTGTTGTAGAATTGCTCAAGGAAAAAAAAAAACCCAAAAGCCAAAACAAACCCCCAAAACAACAAAAAAAACACCAACAGCTTTATGGTTTTACTACACTACAGATAGACAGAGTTTTTACCAATTTCCTACATTCTTTTGGCCCAGACTGAACAGGTCTCCTTTTTATTTTTAATGCAGACTGCAGGACAGATGTTTTTTCAAATACTTTTTATCAGCATAATCCATTAATATTAAAGCAGTCTATGGAATAGATACTCCCTAATGCATATGGATATAAGAGATGGTGTAACAACTCTGTAGTATGGAAAACAATTTAAATCGAGAGATACACATTTCCTCTCTACCTGTTCAATAAATATTTTGAAAGCAGGTAGTACACAGGCTTCTTGCTCCACAAGCCAATTTCATCTTTTTCAGTTCAGCTGGCCTTTTTGCATTGTTCATTGTCTTCTTGGCCCTTGGTGAAAAAGTGTATTGATTTTCACCTCATCTTATGGTGTTTGCTGTACCAAGGCACAACAGAAGTACTGCCGGCCAAACATCCAAGTGTTATTATGCTGGGTAACACTACCTAACTAGTAGTAACTACTGCTCTCCCCAGCACCTTCTCCTATTTTACTTAATTCTAGGGGTATGAATTACATGTATCAATACACTGAAGCAAAGTAGCATTCTGCATAAGGCAATGCAGAAGTCATTCAATCTCAGGGCTGGCGAAGGGCTGTCACTAATATTCCAGCTAGGGGGAAAAACACCCAAACAACTCATGTTGCTGTGTAGAAAACTGTCTCAGGCAGCCTCTTCCGTATAACCATTCTGAATTGCTTTTTTATTTAGCAAGAATGATCCGGTCTTGTGATTGCTTTTCATGATTCAGTGCTATGAAGCAGAAACCAGCAATGCTGTTTACTGCATTGTTCCAGGACTAACAAACTGACTATGTTTACTTAACTGCTAGATAAGCAATTTGATTGCCACAGTGGAGGTAGCGCATTTTTTCATATATTGCTCAATACGCATTTTCCTGCGGATGGTATTTTGTCTTGGCTTTTGTTCATATTTAGAGATGATATCAAGATGTTGCCTCATTTTAGAAAAATATTAGTCAAAACAACTCATTTAGTAAGATTCCACACATGATTTCAGAACCATGTTTTCCAAGCAGACGAATATAACTAGCTCAACATCAGCACTGATGCATGTTAAGCTGATCAGTATCAAAGAGCTTCTGAACCAGAAGACCAAGGCAATAACTGTACTTAAAACCCTGTTTATGTCAGGGTAAAACAAATTTGGGCTTGTCAGGATAAAGTTGTAACAGCAAGAGCTGTTAATGAGTCACACCAACAAAAACCTTTTTAATTCAATTTTATATGCCATTTTGATGAAGGATAAAGTTACTAAAGCCTAATGAAAACAGTTGTTCTTTCGGTTCATATCATTTGTACTCACGAACCAATATAGAAATAGAAGCAATGAATTAGCATGTGTAGTCTTATAAAGACATGCCATGACCAATCAATCTGATGACTTCATAAAAATTAAGTTTTGTTTATGTTTAGTGAAGTGTCCTCTGGGAATTAAGACACAGACTATGCACAAAAGTTAAAAAAAAAATATATACAAGGCAAGTAAAACAGTAAGATACAAAAGTCACAATACCTATGCCGGATTGCAGCCAGCTTAGATTTAGTACTCCCATTAACAACAGACTTGTTCAAAGATTTGACCTTTTCTGTCAAAAAAGCCCAAAAGTCACCAAAACAGAGAGGAACCAGACTGACTCTCACACAAAAATAGACCAAGATGTAGTACACGATGCAAAAGTCATGTATATGAATGGAAGTAATTTTAATACAAAGTAGCACAATATAAACAGTGACAGAAGGATCCAAATGCAGTTAAAAGCAGTAGCAACAGCTATTAAGAAGGTAAGACTGAAGAAAACAAAACCAAGATCATGAATGTGACAGGCAGCCACTGTAGGTACTATGTCTTAAAGTCATAAGTAGTAAGAAGTCACTAAATGGCATCTCTGCTTTATGTCTTTGGCTTCATCAGTTCTGAAAACGCACAGGTACTGCCACCCTCAGAAGTAGCCTTTTAAAAAATACATTCTTCCAGCTGTAGATGCAGAAATGCAGTTGCAGACTTAATTTTCATCACAGCATTGCCACCAATTACTTTTGTGGTCTTGAACAAATTAGCTCTTCGCTACAGTTTTTGCAACTGTAAAGGGTGAATGAAGATGGTATCAGCCAACCCTACAAAAGCATTGCTAGATTTACTATTCAGTAGCAGTTTGAAAACAAATACTGCTGTACAAACACTGCATTTTACTGCGGGGCTGAATGCAAACTAATAACTAGCATTCCAACTGCCATCTTCTACATCTACTTTTTTACCTCTAAACACATGGAAATTCCCTTAAAGTTAAAAGGAACAATATATGCTTACTGAAGGGAGAACATACTTGCATCTCTTCTCCAACCTAGAAATCTCCCTTCAGTAACATTCAGCTTGGTCTGTCACCAGAGTATTAGTATAAGATTATTCTTGTATTTTCATTATATCAATATAGTGTGATATTTTTATTGACATATTATATAAATTAAGCTATTGTAAGGAGCAAAAATTTTTTTTTGATTATTCCCTGAAAAAGCAAACGGAATCCTGCTACTCCTAGTTTCTATACCAGATCCAGTTTCAATCCCTTGAACTAACCTTAAGCCATAGGTAATTATACCAAGTCTTGGTGGAAAACCAAGATGTTCCAGTAGTGGTCCTGATCTATCATCTGTATCAGTGACAGGAACTTGAGAGAAAGCCTTCCCATTCCTACTGATACAGGATCTTTGTGCTGCTGAGAGACTTTCAAAGGGGAAGCCCCTCAGTTAAAGAGCCTTGCTCTTGAGGTTGTGCTGGAGAGGAAGGACTCTGGTGTTAGGTCTTTCCCTCCTGTGAAAGGCAGTTTATGATTAGGCTGTACCAGAAACAAACAGCAGTGTAAAACAAAAGAATAATGTTCTACTACTATTAGGCAGAGGGAAAACTGGACTGAATTTATCCTCTCCTTTGTAGAGGTCCTAAACTGAAGATCAAATTCCAAAACACTAAACAATCTTTATAAAAGCCTGAAGAAAATACGGATGCTGTGTCCCATTATGGTAAGACAACAAGCTTCAGGAAGCCTTCAGCAACTAGACCCTGCTTGTTTCAGTGCCTTTAGAGACTATGATGACTTCTTAGGCAAACTCTTGACCAAGACAGCTGAAGCTAAAAAATGAGCTTACACTGAAATGTAAGATGAGAAGGCTACAGGAGGCCCATGGCCTAGACAAAGCTGGAAAGTAATGCAGTCATTTGCACCAGCACATGACAATCAATTTTGCGTGGGGGGTAATGATCAGTGAGGAGGAGGTTGCTAACAACAGCAAATGCAAAGTGAATCTCAGTACTTCTGACTGGATTATCTGTTCTGGAGCCTGAAGTCTGGTGTCCTTGGGTTCAGCACTGCTTGGAGCATCCTAACAAGAAAGCTGCATCACTCACAGCCCTGGTCCTTACAAGCTCAGGCAGTGAGTGACCTGCACATCCAACACCAGGAGAGAACTGTCTCACATCAATTAAGACACTCAAGGCCAATAAAACATCCACTGTGTATTTTGCACAGAAATAGAAAGAGACGGGTATTGCCAACATAGACACTTCAAGCATACAAGAAAATAGAAGGATAAATTAATCATAAGCAACATCTAGTTTTAGGCCAGCAGAAGTGAAAATTTTACCAGGGTCACATTAAAACAATACCAGAGACACGATCGCTTTTGATTAGTTATCTTGAAACTGATTCAAGATCCACGTCAACCTCTAATCTGTCCTTTGTTCTTACATGTAAGTAGCACCCAAGTGGGCAAATGCTAATCATCTGATGTTCACAATCGCCTGAAGTACAGACAACCATGAAGAAAACAGCTCAAGATAAAATCTCATGAAAGTTTCAGCATTCAGGCTCCCATTCTCTGGAAAGTGCTTAGATTACCTAAGTTTCCTTCAGTAGATAAATAATGCTGAGAAGAGTGCTGTTTGATCAGCATTTTCCTTAGAATAAGCAAACAATTTAATTCAGATTGCATGTCCAGGAGACTCACAAGAAGTGCTATTTTTTTCTAAGAAACGTAAACTGTTCCTTAAGCCAGTCTGAGTCTGACTTACATTATACTTAATGTACTCTGGTAAATAAGACCCAGTTGCTGAAGCTGGCAACTTTTTCCATATTGAAAGCTGTTTCCTAATTGTTAATTTCTAAGGGTGATAAATGTAGTTTCCACTTTAAATTGGCAATGTTGTCACTCTAAA
>JAAGNO010012107.1:7609-20955 GCA_033439905.1 Ceryle rudis
TATGTAGCCAAATTTCAAGGTATGACAGGTTTTTTTAGCTGCACATGTATGTCTCATGCAAAATTTAGATGCATGACTTACACAGAAGTGTTATTTTGTTGATATTATTTCTACTTTCGTTTTTCTTACAGTGCCTGGGAAACAATCTCATTGACTGTGACTCTAATATTAGATACTGTGTGAACAGACCGAATACACTTGAGCTGAACAGGAAACTATTTTCACTAACTTGCAAATAACTACCTTTAATTCCTTAGGAAAAAAAAAAAAAAAAAAAAAAGTCAGAGAATGAAACTGCAACAGGCTTGGCTGGAAGCTACTTACAGACTCTGCAGTGTTCTCCCTGGAATAGTATAGATCCACCTGTGATTCCATTAAATGGCTTGTAGAGTCTGCTTTTTAAAACTGATACTCAGCCCTGTGCATAATCTGGAGATTAGAAAGATGCCTAGTTTAAAGGTCTTGGCCATTTCAGGCTATAAAAGATGGAAATTATGTTGACCGGAAAAAAAGATAACTGGGGGATGGACGCATGAGTACAAAGTATATAGTAAAGGCTCTGGGCTTACAGTGACTGGACAGCTTTTTGGCAAAATTACAGGAAAAGTAGCACAACTTGGAAAGGAAAAGTCTCCAGTAATGATTTATTTAAGAGTTCATGTGGGAATAATTGTTCAATGTATGTTGATCAGATTACTAAAAAAGCAAGCTGAAGCAGAACGAACAGAAAGTACTCATATAGAGCCTTGTGAAATCTCCACAGTAATTTAGAAAGTTGGGAGCCAAGGGGATTCCCCAACATGCTGAAAGAGCTACAGAGAGGTGGCAAGAGCTCTAGGAGTGTGGAATCCTAAAAATCAACAAATGACAGTTTTTTAAGAAGACACAGTTAATAAGATTTCTGGATTTTTTTTTTTTGCATATATGGAATGCCAGAGGCGACCTCTTAAATATTAAACACACTTGTTTTATCAGTGCAGTGGTCTTACACAGGACATCTGGTCTATATTTTTATGTTTTGCGTGTGTTTCTGCAGAAAAATAGCATAAACTCAGACACTGAGCTGAGTATCAGGAAAACTTGATGCTCTTCACATCTTGGTCACTGACCTGCTAGGTAACCTTGCAGTGTTGCTTCACCTTAGTATTTTTTGGTCTGCCCTGAATATTCTTTGTTTTCCATGTTCAGTATAACTGTACTGACTTTGTCTGCCCTAACTGTTCAGATAAGAAACTCTCTTGAGATCCCAAGGATCTCTTCCTACATGTGTGTGAAGCTCTAATCTCTGTCAGTGCTTTTTTTTTTTTTTTCTATGTGTAAGTAACTGTAATATATGAAATTCTAAAAGAATGATGCTAGTTTTGCTAGTACCTGCATAAATCAGAGGTAATTCTGTTGAAACCAAAGAATTTACTGCAGGGAAAAAAAATACTGTAAATTATGTAGGACTTAAATGTCGAAGCAAATAAGACTTTATTATTATTGCCCATTTCACATAAATATAATTTTAGCAACCAATATATCTTGACAGAAATATTCTGCCTGTCATCCCATGTTTTACAGGATTATAATAATATTATTATAATCACATGATTATAGGTATTTCAACTCAGTCTTTGCTGTAAAGAAAACTATTCTTTTTTTTCCCTGTTACAGGTCACAAAACATGATAATTATGTTGAAAATTTAGCAACAGTATAATGAGAACTATAGAGTGTTTGCCGATACTTAACCATCAGTCTGAAAACATCTGGGCCTACAACTTAAGTTTTTTACAATCTTAAACTTTAATGTAAAGGAGAGCTTAGATAACTGTAAAGCTGTAATATTATATGTGACCAAATGTCCCTCCTATCAGTAAGTACTTGCTGTATGTTCTATTAAAGAAGTGCCCAGCTGATGCAATAAGAGGAGCTTCATTCTATCTAAAGTCATGTTGGAAACAATGCTATGAAAAGAAACAAACAAGATTTCAGGCATAAATTAAAGTGTGATAGCTAAACAGTTAACAAGAAAGGATTAGAAAAGAAAAAGAAAAAGCTGACCAAAAACCTGTAATTTTTAATCACAGAGGGAATTTTAAAGCACAGAAGTATATTCTTAAATATATATATTGTGTACCTTTCTACAGAAATATAAACTACACTGTAATTGGATAGAATAAGTCCATTGCTGCATCTTCATTTAAATATGATTTCTTTTGAAAACAGTCAAAAAAATAAAAACTGGCCATATCTTAAGTTACTTACCTATTAACTTGTAAATAAATTGAACTACCTCTTGGGACATAGCGTGATGTATTTGATTTCCTTTTTTTATAACTGTCAAACATAGGTTGAAATACTTTTATATTCTTCCCTATGGTTTTCCAAAACTGGAGCTGAGTAGGAAAATGCAGTCATAAGAACATTCTCAATTTTGGACTGGAAAATAAATGGTTATAAAGAAATAGTTTGTCTTAAATGGTTTTGAATCAAGAATTAATGGTATTTTGGTAGAGTATGTAGGATGAGATTGGTAGCAAAGGTATTTTGGAGAAATGTGGAGAAATACAATATTTAAACAGTTACTAGTGAAGTGAGACTTTCTTCCCTCTGTTCTCCTAGTGGCAAGCAGAAATAACACAATTTAAACCAGCGTAGTTACACAAGTTAAAATCTTACCTGTGATAGAAATCAGATTATCAAATTTTATGCAGCACAGTTTCTCATTTCTGTGATTGTAACTTAATGTTCTTTATTGCATTTTAACTGCGGTTTGGGTCTGCAATTCTAAAAGCCAGGAAGCTTGAGGTTTTTTGTTCAAATATTGAAATCCTGAGGCCCTCTGTGACTCAAAGACTTTGTCAGGAAATATGTACTGGGTTTAGGTTTAGTACTTGAAAAACAATACTGCACAAATCTGTCTACGCTTTTGCAGATGTACTTACTATAGTTGAGTTTGTTCACCTTTTCTAGTTCACAGCCTGTCATCCATAGCTCAGAGAGCCATGAAGAAGGCAGGATTTGTCTAGGATGTTGGAATGCAAACTGGATAGCTTTTGCCACAAGAGTAGAAGAGAATGGTAGTATTTTAAATGACTTGGATTAATTTTTCAGACCTTGTCTGTTAGATCCTTAGTTATGCTTATGTGTGTTCAGATTTGCTTGTGTTAATGTATGTGGAAAATCAGATTGTAGATGCAACTTCAGTATCACATTATTTTGTATATATATATACTGCAATTTCTCAATCTTTATGTAAAATATAATTCTTACCAGTCATCAGGTGATGCATTTCTTCCAGGTAGTGTGTTCTTTCATCTTCCTTCCACTGATCTCTGTGAAGCTGTGAGCACTATTCTCAGTACCAATAAACATAAGATTGTTTATTTTTAATCATATATATGAATATGATATCTAGCTTTTCTGGATGTATTTCTCCCTTTCAGGTCTTTACTGATTTAATCTTCAAAACCTTGCAGCTATGCTAGGTGTTAGATAATATTGTCGCTCTGATATTCCCTTTAGTGTATCTTTTTTTTTTATTTGGGTTTTAATGCTTTCTACAGCTTGTTTGTTTACTTGTAATGGAAAGGATCTATCTTAATTCCTCCAAATATGTACAGATAAATAGTGATACAAATAATTTGAACATAAGTGCTCATAAATTTTAGAACTAAAGCAGAAACTGTGACTGAAGACAGGCAAATAAAACCAACATACCATATTATAAACGTGAACTGTGTGCAACTGGTAAATTATTACTACCACTTCAGTATTTGGCAATAGCATTCTTACTCATCACTGAATACTGAAGTTGGTGGAGAAAGATAAGACTGGTCTGTATCTCCTCTACCTCTTTACACAGTACTTTCAGGGCATCTGCCCAAGTCTCTGAAATCACATGTGATCTCTGGGGTTCGTAACAATTTACTTAACCTCCTGAGGCTGACTCATTCTATGGGTCAGAATTTAACAGGCTACCTATAACAGGCTACCTGTTATAGCCCTTGGCCAGACAAATCTATTGTGCAGTGCTCTATCTTGTCTTTATTTCTTGTCTACAGTCTTCTCCCTTTTCTGTTAAAAAAAAAAAAGAAGTATGCCTATATTTGTTTAAGTGAAGGAGCTAGCTGAGGTTACTTAAATACATATATACATATAAAATGAAATTACTATAGAAGAGTTTTTCTTTTTTCTGACATACAGCAATCATGATGTGAAATGAGTTAAACATTATTACTCAAAATATTTGGAAAGTCATTTTTAGAAAGAACTAGAAAACAGTACTTCCATTGAAGAAACTTGAGTGTTTGTTTCAGCTGCTAAAACAGTACGACATCATCTCTTCGTGACATTTTGTCCATTCATTCTGTTTTATCTTGTTGATCATGAGCTCTTTGGGGTGGTAATGCTTTTTCAACCTCTTAATGTACTAGGATCTGCCCTAATCTTAGGCCAGCAGTAATTGTTCTACCACAAAAGTAGAGAAGTACTTGAAACTCATCATTCATTTCTGTGAAATTCAGATCTTGTTTTCCACAGACAGCTGCAACATCTCCACAATACTGTTGTTTCTTTAGGAAACTAACCCTGTTTCAGAAAAGGTTTGCCTTTTCATTTTTTGTGTAATGCTATGGGTCATGTCCTTACACAACTCCAATCTACAAAACGAGTCTCTAAGGACACATTATCTAAAGACAGTTCCATACTGGACTACACACAAATTATTATGTACAGAATTGTTCTATATTTTATACTGTTCTATACATATGTGGTTGGCTGAGCTTGGCCAGCATCTAAACACCACATAGTGGCTTGCTCACTCCCTGCCCCTAGCAAGACTTGGGAGAGAATAGGAAGAGCAAAAGTGACAAAACTCATGTGTTAAGGTAATGACAATTTAATAAGTGAAGGAAAGAGGGGGAAAAAAAAGCCCCAAGGGATGCAAGCCAATACGCATCCAGTCTCATTGAATCACGTATACCTTATTACTATTGTACAAAGCACATTAAAGCTTAAAATTTTCCATAAATAATGTGAGCTGTGGCTTCTGCCATGACATCTGCACCACCACAAGACTGGTATCTAGCTATACATAGCTACAGTGCTAACATCAGACTTTCGTTTACCTTGGAGCCATAAAGTTTTATAATACTACAAACAGTAACAACAGAGCATGTATATAAACATGGTAACTATGAGGGCAGTTTTAGACATTGACTTGGTCATATGGCATTACCTGGGGCCGTTGATCAATTTGTGTCAATTCCAAGATCAACTAGTGGCAGAGCTTTTTGGGATACAAAGAACATATAAATAGTGTGTTGTCATGATCTGTGTATCACCATGGCTTCTTTTAGTGTTTATATATGACCTTTCAAATGAAAGAAGACCTTTGTCTTTATACATCTCAAAACTGGCAAAAGATATGGTACTAAAAAGTGTGCTGAAACCAAAATTAAAAACTATTATCTTACAAATTAATATTTTGAGTTGTATAAATAAAATAAAGAGGCTTGTGAGGGAGATATTGTAGAACTATATGCAACCCAGTAGATGTAATATATGCTATATAACCATTTGGAGTTGCAATATAGAAAATGCAACAACTGCTACTGATTAAAAAGGCCTGCATACTTTAAGATCATGTTAGAATTTTAAGCTTTTTGTTTGTTTTTTGGTTTTTTTTTCCTGGTCAGACCAGTAGCAACTGCACTGGTCTAACAAGATGTGGTTTAGTTTTTTTTTTTAGTAATTAATCATAGATTCCTATTCTAGTTGGCTTGTAGCAGCTAACCATGTCCCACAGGAATAAATCTGACAGTAACATCTAAGCTGGGAAAATGGCTTTAGTAACAAAATATCCCCTAGATTTGACACCAGAGAAAAACAAAGAGGAAAGATCAAATCCTAGTATTGCTAGTATTCTGCATTGATTTCATTGCAGGCAGTTTGTATCACCTATGTATGCTTCTAAGTTTAGAAACAAGCAATTCTGAAATACACAGTGGGAAATGTTTTAGTTTAAAATCCTACACTTTTCTCCAGAATGTGTTGGATCAATTTCTTAATCAAAGAACAATATTATACTGGCTTCTGTACAATCACCAACAGAATCTGTGTTGGTTAACTCTTAGGTTTTTGTTATTTTCAGTTTGGAAATCTTCCTAAGTCCATTAAAGACCTATGTGGATGTGACATTGAACATTTCTGTAGTAAAGCATTAATTGACATATAAATGAAACTGCTAATAAGTAAACAATTTAGCACATTAATACACTAGTTTCTGATAGATGGGAATATATCAACAGAAAAAGCAGCTTAAAATCATAGAGAAGCTATCATATTTAAAGGCATTTATCCAGTGAAAAAGTGTATATTAAAACAATATTATTACAACTTGATACTATGAAGAAGGCAGGTTCAAAAGTAAATGGTCTCTGAGACTCTGATTTGAAAGTTCATCAAATAGCTTTATTTTTCACATAATGGTGTGTATTTCACATACGCTATAGTGTATTAAAACTGCTCATGTTCTTGAAGTACAACTCCTCTATATGTATGATATACTGTGATTATATGGAACGTGTATGCTTGCATATCAAGATCTATTAGTTGCAATTGTCTCTTCCCTTGATTTTTAAAAATTATTTTTATTTTATTTAAATTGCTGCTAAAGATTATTCAGGGTCTTTCTGGTACCTTCCTTTCTGGAACTCTGAAGTAAGAGGCAATCATAGTGGAGTTGCAGTTTCTTGTTTCCACAGTTTTTTTTTTTTTTTTATTGCTATCAGTTTATTCATTCATCATGAATCTCTTCTGCAGTTTGGATACACCAATAAAATTTACTTTATAAGATCATAAAACTATTGTCTGCCAAAGTTTGTATGTTGTCTGAATTGTTCAAGGGAATGCGTAACTGTGTTTTTATGTTATTAGGTTTTTTGTTTGTCCGTGTTTGGCTCTTTATCATTATTTGTAGTCTTTCCATGTGGCTTTGCAGTAAATTTCCTTGATATTTTACTCCTTTAATTTACATTTTCCCTTTACACTAGTATACAGATGTTCATCTTCCAGCCTAATCATCTATATCTGAGACAGATCTCCTTACTTTAAAAATTTGGGAAGCTGATAGAATTTGAAGGAAAAAGAAAGGCAGTTGGTCCTATTTTTCTATTGTCAAATACATCTTCTACATGTTGCAGGAGCCAATTTACTATGGGACCAATTCAAATGCTTCAAAAATGTGTTGTGATATATCTGTTTTGTTTGTGGTTTTTTTTCATAGTGTGTGCTTTTCTACTTGGGGGTCTCTCTTAATCTAGTTCCTTCTTTGAGCTTGGTCCAAGTTGCCCTAGCTCCCTCACTAGAATATTTCAATTTTTTTCATTTCTGTACATGAGATAGGTCTATGTACAAGATATTTTGTTGAAAATAATGTGGATGAAGGAACCAACACTTGAATCAGAAAATGGGACAAATTTCATTGTACCTCTCCCCAAATTTGTGGTAGCATAATTTTGGTTTTAATAATTAAATTTTAGCTAAATAGAGAAAAAACATTAGGTTGGGAAGTGGTAGAAAAATTGGCAAATCTTGGAATCAGATGAATCTGTCATGCTTTCTTGAAATATATCAGCAAATGCTCTCTAATGACTGTATTTTGAATGCACTGGGAGCTGTACAGTACACTAAGTGCCAATAAACAGGCTTCATAATTCTGCAGTCAGTCTTTATGAGATGAAGGCATTCTGCAGACAAAGAATTTTCAGGAGTTCATCAGCTACTGGTGAGAGATAGTGTAATAAGATGAGCTCCACATACAACGATCGAAAGGAAACCTTATTCCCTCATTTTAAACTCAGCCAAGGTGTCTGCGTTGACAATCACAGTTCTGCTTGAGTCATGAAAGTTGCATATACTAGGAGGAGCTTCTGCCAATGCATTACTGCTCATGTCAATCAGCCAAAAATTTTTAAGTAAAATAGTCTTGCTCTGCTTTTGACAAAATGCTTTTGTCATAGTTGCATGAATATCGAAGCAAAATAACTTCACTTATACAACCAATGATTTACACTAATGCTTAGTGTTCTTTCAATGAACTGGACAACTCTGGAAATAGGAAAGGTAGGAACTTGAACCATCAATTCTTTGTTGTGCAGTTTGGCTCATTTTCTGCTCTGGAAGGTATTATTCAAGGTCAGTACTTGTGTGGTGTTGGAGAACAAAAACCAAAATCAAGTTTGGATTCAATTCAGGTCAACAAAGTCCTTTCAGCAGGATGTTTCATACTGTTTCTTTTATTCCAGTTGTAAGTAAACAAAGGAGAGAGGCCTCACCCCTGCTGGGCTGCTTCTTTCCTGTTAACCAGAATTAAATTTTTTGTCTGGTCATCTCACTGGTTTTTTACTTTTCCTAGGTCTTTACAGCAGGTTTACTGAATCATGGAAATCCCTTTTTTACACTCTAGACAATGCTTCTCCTTTCCTATTGTTTAAACCTTTAAAACAATTTTATTTAAATAGTATTCTTCAGTTTTGCTGGATTTTTTTTTTTTAAGCTGCAGGCATCTTTGGTTTAGCAGTGTATGCCACAATTCAGAAATTTCGATAGAAGAATTGTCCTTTATTGTTACTGCCTTTATTAGTCACTAGTAATAGTAGTAATGAAAATAAAGGCAGTTTAATTATGCAGTATTAGAAGCATCAGAGATCCTGTCAGGCTCTAGTCCTTGCTAAAAAATAACTGAAAATCTCCAACAGTAGAAATGGGGTCTAGAATTGAGGCTTCTACTTGGCACACCTGCTTCAGACCTTGTCAAAGCCAGGTTTCAAGAACAATTGCAGTTGTTCTGGTTTGGCACCTGATCTTCCCCCACCTGAGCTGCTATCTGTTTAAAACACCTACTCTTTGCTAAAAATAGCCCTTGCAAAGAACCTGCCTGGCCTGCCTTGTTCTTTTATATGGGCCAGCTGCGTACAGAATACAACCCTTCCTGTGCAAGCCAGTAATAATATTGCAGTGGACTTGTGTGCTCCAAGAGTGCACTGCTTGTCAGCACTGCATAGCCAATACTGTGATGATTTAAATTGTAGAAATTACATTGGGAAGAATTGGTAGCCAGAACAGTTTTGAATTATCAGTTTGGAGACAAAATTTCAGGTTTTGAATATAGAGCTATACTGGTATTTCTTCATGCAATGGGGTATAAATAAGCTTCTAAAAGATGTCTGCTTGCCCATAGTAATGTCTGACACTTCTGGTTTTATTTCAAGAATATTTTTGGTAAAATGGATTGGGGAAGAATTTTTAATTGATTCTGCAGAATCTGCTTCATCTTAATACTGGCAACATTATGAATATAGTTATTTTGCTAAAGACATACAAAAGAATTGTAGCTATATTTAAGAACACTTTCTGTTTTCATGTATTCATTCATATTCTGTGTTCCAAATACCAAGTTATTTAATATTACAGCACATACCTTACTGAACCAATAACAAAGAATGAAGATGGTGCCCATCTTAAGGAGCTTAGTCTAAACAGTACTGTTTTTTCGATAGTGTTTGCACTTCAAGAAAAATCATAAAGGAGTAATTTTTGCTTGCATCTTCTAGGCCCTAACCAGAGAGCTACAGCACAGTGTACAAGAGCTGAGGACAAAAATCAAACAAGCAAAAAGAATTGGAGAATTAAAAGCGTGCAAAAGGAGTCTTTCCCAAGAGTCTGTTCAGTTGGCAGCGTCTATCCTTAATGTTTCAACCACGGACCTTGAGGAGATACTAGAAGTAGAAGATGATGAAGTAAGTTATTTTAAAGACTTTTCAGTTAAAAAGGGTCTAGATCAGAAGACACTGTATATTTCTGTGCTTGGGAAAAGGATTTCCAAGTAAAGACTGAAATTTAATTGTGCAGCATCCAGCACACAAAGAACAGAGCAGTTGCATTTAAATAAAAAGGTCAGGCTAGAGACTCATAAGGTGGCAGGACTTCATAATGCATAAATAAAATATAAATACACTGTTTTGAGCATGTAGAAGTAGAGATATTACCTGAAAATCCCTAGTAGTTTCCTTTTTCTTGAGACATGTGGCAGGGTTATACATTTTAAATAGACTTCTGCATTAATGAAAGCAAAATTAGAATGTGGATTGTTGTGCCAGATTGATTCCTTTGATGCTTCCTTTCTTGAATTGTGATACCTATTAAAGGTATTTCTAGTAGACAGATAGTTTCTGAATGAATCCATTACCTATTTTTGTTGATTCTATCATATATTTTACTATGAGATATTTGATAATGTTTCATCAAATCACCCGCTATTAAATAGATACAGTAATAGGCCTTCTAATCCATATTTATTTAGACCTGATCAAATAAAAGCCTATACACTTACTTTAATAAGAGTGTCTAGGAGCTGACCATTATTGTGCTGTAACAGTACTCTGATGGTGACTAACGTTTAGCCTTGTTGGAGCTTTATATTACAGAAGTCACAACAGAGACTTTTCATGTTGGATAAATAAAGATGCATTTTATGTACCTGCACTGATATGAATTACATTCCTGAATACAAATATTATGGACCAATCTCTGCCCTGTTTACTAATATTTATACACCCCTGTAAAGTGATTCACTTTAATAGAATTGTTCCATGTTTACCTCATTCTCAAAAGTAGTTTTCTACATACTGTATCTTCTGTTGTAATCGCTGTTGTGAATATATGTGTAAAACATGCAAATATACTTAAGTATAAATAGAGAACAAAGGTAAAATACAAGTGATGAATTTACACTACAGAAATTTTAGATACATATTCCATTTATGAGCATGTAGACTCAGGACCTTTACACTGAAATTGTAAAATTTATACATCGATCACACATACATCTGTATGTTCATGTAAAAAGAACATGGCATGCATGTTTCCAGGGACATGCACAGACAAGGATAGATTTATAAATATAATAGAGCCCTCATACTTGGTGGATATGCTTTGGATACCTAGTTTTGCAATCTTAGTTTCCACTTCCATGTGCTGTTTATTTAATGAATATCGAGTTACACATTGCATTTATTGTTCTCATTGTACACATTGCATTTATTGTCCTTCTCAGATGGTGTCAAAATATGTGTTATAAATTTCTATTTTCAGGAAACAGCAAAGATGAAAATGGAATTTGAAAAAGATAAAGAATGGCTGCAGCATGTACAGAAACTTCTTGAAGCAGAGGTGCTAAATTTATATCTTCCCTTAATGAATGAATTATTACTTTATACTCCAAGTAGCTAAGTGTTTTTAGGTTGTAATTAATCCACTGCATTTATAATTATGTAGCCATTTACAGTCTCAAATTACACTGTGATAAATGCAAAACCTTTGTTTTGTAGCATTTCCTTAAGTAATAGTCACGGGATAAAACTGAGAGAAGTTAACCAAGGATTTGTGATAGCTAACTTAACAGCTGAAACGCGTGAAACAATGCTGGAGAAAAACAGCACAGATCTTCGCAAATGTGTTAATTGAATTATTGAAACAGCGTATAGTGCGTGCCAGAGTGAAGGGGATCCATTCTCTTATGCCTCTTAGGAAAAAGAGATTTTTTATTATTTGCCTTTAAAGTTAGTAGTTGATATGGACACCTGAGGAGTTCATGGGTTTCAGTGACCTTTTACTGTGGATCTGTTTCCAGTCAATTCATGTTTTCCTCATAGCCAGACAGCTGTTTATTATCGTGTCTTCTCGCATTCTCTACAATATTTTCTACTGAGACCTCGAGCAGCTTGTTAGTGGGAAGTAAATATTGATTTGGCATCCTGTCAATGCAGAAAGAATGAAAAAATTTCCACCAGAGGCCCCTCAAACATTTTCCTATCGACATTTTCTGGGCAGAGAGGAAAGCTGCATAGAGGATGACAAGGCTGAGACTAGCAGAAATCCCTGAGGGGTCCATTGAGACTGCTGCTGTGACCTGTGTGATACTTTTTCTTCTCTTTCAAGTTTTTTTTTTAATACACACAGAGTCTGTTGGGATGCTCCCCTCTTGTAAGTGATCAAGGGCAGTTTATTGGCAGGTGAGAGCCCTGCTTTTCTAGCCATAGTCAGCTTTTGTTTGGACATCACTGACAATATACACTGACTCCTGAAACTTTTCCATTATATTTTAGATGTCTCCTTTATTCAGATGATGGGTAGCTGATGTCTGAAAACAAATAAAATTTTATTTCTAAATCCAGTCTTCCTAATGCATATTTACTAACATGGATCCATTAGCAATGTAGTTAATTTCAGTTAAGAATGTGAATGATTGAAGATATTTCGAAAGCTGTTTCAAGGGAACACTCACATTCAGATTTATATATTCTATCATTAATAGATTTTGTGTCTAGATTATGTGCTATGACCAGATTTTTGTGAAATGACAGTCTTTTCCTCTTTCATTATCAAAACTTACTACCATTAAGACTGCTTAATTGCTGCAGTGGAGGATGGAAATACCAGTTTGCTTTTACTGGCTTTATTAGAAATGCTGGCATTTTGATATAACCTCACAGTGTTACATGGAACTCAGCAGTAAAAGCACAAATATTACTTTTCACTAAATTGCCTCTTTTTTAAGATTTTTTTTTTTAATCTATGTATTTCAAGATTCTGTATATGTTATTGAATCCAAAATAAGAATCAGGTTTGTGGAATACAACAAAGAATTCTCATTCTGTTTTGTTCTCATTCTTTGATAAATCATTTTAAAAATCCTAAACAGAACTGTATCCTTCTCTTCATCTGATCAGACAACAAAAAACAGGGCACCAAGAGTGAGGGGGTTGTTGACTCTGTAACCAACTATATTAGGATTGCAAATGTTGGCTAAGGATAGAGCTCATTACTTTTAGCCGTGTAAGTTTGTGTACAAGTTAATAATGGTTTTCAGTGATTTTTGCTCCATCTTGTGGGGTTCCTCAGGAGGAGCTCTAAGGATAAAAGAAATTCTTGGCAAGCTGACCAGCTTTAGACTTGCAAGGGCATTACTGCTTTTTTGGGAGCAGCCAGCTCGGCTTTTCATTTCTGTCCATGCTACATCACATGGATGGAAATTACTAAGATTTCTTGGTCTCTATTTGGCAGCAGCTCATGGAAGAGCTCTATGCCATTTAAAATGCTGAATTCATATCTTGTAGGGAGTTTAGTTGTAGTTTCCTTTAGTAGACATTGGTAGTATTTCTTATCAGAAAACTAAAGCTCATGGTGAAGTGAAAGCTTTCTGTCAGGACTGCTCATAAGAGGCTGCTTGCTTACAGGGTGGTAAACTGTGTACCCGTTTGTATCTTGAACAAAGATGTAGGCTTGCCTTTTTCTGTT
>JAAGNO010012109.1:0-10885 GCA_033439905.1 Ceryle rudis
ACTGGGAGCACTGGGAGGAGAGTGGAAGCTGACTGGGAGCACTGGGAGGGGACTGGGGCCTGACTGGGAGCACTGGGAGGGGACTGAGGCTCGACTGGGAGCACTGGGAGGGGACTGGGGACCGACTGGGAGCACTGGGACAGTTGCTTATCCTGGCGGGGATTTTCTTCCTTACCGGGAAGCATCTGCCCTCCGGTACGAAAAAAAGACACAGGGGCGGGGGAGACCCGCGGCTTCCCCCCTGCCCCTCCACGACGGAGGCGTCTGGCGCATGGCCCAGCCCGGCCCGACGGGAGCAAAAGCGCCGCGCGGAACACGCCCCCCCCTTCCCTCCGGGCCAACCTTCCCTGCGGGGCGGGCGCGATCCCGCCCTGCTCCGCCCCCCGCCCGGCTTCCGCCGCCGCCCCTGCCCCTGCCCCTGCCCGTGCCTCTGCCCCTCCGCAGCCGCGTACCAATGCCGTTGGCGGAGCCGCAGCCCATTGAATGACGCGCTGCGCGGCGGCGGCGGAGGCAGCCAGTGACGGGCGGCGCCGTGAGGACGGGGGCGTGGGGCACTCGAGGGCGCCCCCAGGCGGCGGGGCGGAGCGATGAGAGCCGGTCTGGCCTCTCCCGGACCCCTCGGGCCACGGGTTGTCTCCAGCCAAGCCTCTGGAGGATCGGCTTTGGCTCGGGTGTTGAAGGCTCCACACTCAGCCATCGTTTGTGACCCGAGCCAAGCACAGACAAGACCCTCTGGCCCGCTCTTCTCCAGCCCCTCACAAATCACTGCAATTTCCTCTTAAACTCGGTGCCACCTCCTGCAAGGAAATGCGGTGCCCCCTTCCCAAAAGGGATTAAAATGAGTAGGATGCTTTTTAAAGGGAGTTTTCCTTAAAAAGAACATAAAGTAAAACAGCACCTGAATATTTTTAAGCAAATTGAAAGCTATTTGTCTTGTAAAGAATGGTAAACGTCTCATTAACTTGACCACAGATATTTGAGAAGCCTCTTCATCCCAATGAGCCTCTCCTTTGAACTGTAATGGTTTGCACATGATAGTCTTAGAAAAAAAAAATAAAACAAAATGTATGTCTCGTTGCTAGCAGAGCTGAGAGAATCTGACTTTTCTGCTAAAAGCAATAACTAATGGGTCTAATAATAGCCAGAAGAACTGAATGCCTTTCCGTCGTTGTCACACTGCTGTACAGGAGCAGGGATACTAAATTTCTGTTACTAATAGTATCCCGCATTCCTGGATGGCTTTAATCTGAAGAGCTTGCAAATTCTTCTGACGGTGGGGATAAGAATAGGGATGTTTCAAATTCATTGCTCCAAAGTTAGTCTGCTTGATCTGTAATTAGAGTTCTGTGTAAATTATTTTCAGAAATGCTTCATGCTCAAGGTCAATAACAATTGTGTTTTCTTGTCTGTTGTAGCATGGTGTGCATCTTTAAATGGCTCTCCATGGGTCAAGCCGTCCAGACTTAGACACACAGTTCTGAAAATCTGCACTTGAGTGTTTAGTCAAGGCAAGATTATAAATATAAACTTTCTTGCTTACATTTCCTCTGAGGTCTGAGCTTATGCTTCTGAATAAATTGTCAAGTTTAATTGGTTCAGATCATTCATAGCTTCTGTTTGGTTAAGACTGCAATGTAAGAGCACATCCAACATCAAACACTAGTGTATGGCAAAGGATCACCAAGTCCAGATCTATGGCCAAACGATTCTTTCTTTTGCTCACTTTTTCTCTAGTGATACCATTTCCCCAGTACATTACGAATGGGACTCTTTCAGACAGATTTTACCTCCTGGAAGTTAGTAGCCTGTCTAAAAACTAATCAGCTAGGCTGGGTGAGTTAGCTAAAGAGGGACCTAGCGAGGCTGATTTGTACCATTTCTAGGTATCTGATCAGGTAGATACCCAATTTTATTCAACTGCAAGTTAATATGGGTAGCTTTTCTTTCACTGACTGTAGAGGGAGCCACGGCAATTTGCTTGAACTAGGTGCTTCCTTTGAAATTTTCTAATTCTTAGGTGAGATGAGTCATACCTTTGACATATAGAACAAACCTACAAAATTTATTACCATAGGGAGACAGCATAACTTCAGTAGAACAGTCATTTAGTAGACTATCAGGAGTCAATTATGGAGGAAAAAGTGAACTCCGAAGTAGCAAATGACATAAAGAAAGTCTCTTTTTGACTGAACTTTGCCTTGATGGGCTGCAGACCTTCCGGGATGCTGCAGATCATCGCTAGGTATATAAAAGTTTTTAGAAGGATTTTAAAAATCATTGTTTGTTCTCTTTCTTCTTCTTCCACTCTACCCTCCACCTCCTCCGCCCCTCCTCTTCCTTCCCGCGCCCCCGTCCCCCGCCCCGTTTCCCGCGGCCAACGCAGGAGGAGCGAGGTGATGGGAGGCGACAAGATGGGGCCGCGGGCGGTGGCGGTGGCGCTCTCCGTGGTGCTGATCGTGGGGCTGGGGCTGCCGCCGGGAGCCCAAGCCTGCCCCCAGCCCTGCGCCTGCTACCTCCCCACCGAGGTCCACTGCACCTTCCGGTCCCTGGCAGCCGTGCCGACGAGGATCTCAAAACATGTGGAAAGAATCAATTTTGGGTTTGTATGGCAGTCTGTAACAAACGGTTAACTATTATTTCCAAATAAATATTTATAGTGTGGTGTCAGTTCTTCCTGGCATTTGCCAGACTACATTGCCAGGACATGTAGTCTTCTGTAGTGTATAAACTTTATATATATATATATAATTCAACCTATGATGGGATGTCTACTAAATGTTGAGTTTTATAACAGATGTAAGAAAAAAATACAGTAGGAGTAAAATTCTATAGTGTACCCAGGTAGCATTTTGAAGAGCAATGAGATATAGCATAACTTAAAGCAATACAGTAAACCCAAAGTTATTCTGTTGCCTTTGGAGTTGTTTGTTTTGGTCTGTTGGGTTTTTTTCAAGGAAATTAAGCCAAATATAAGCGGACATCAATGTTTTGGGGAGAGATTGATCAGACTCCAACTCATTTTCCTCTGCCAGGGTATTTCCAACTCATATCTATCTGTCAGTTGTGAGACAAGAAGGCAGGGATGTGTAGTATGCTGCATAACACAAAAGTGCTGTGTAGGTTCATTGCGTGACCTGGCATGGTGCAGCAGACCTCTTCGGCTTGATATCAGAGCAGCCTTGCTACCTGGTATGAACTCATCCCCACTGCCTCAAGGTCTGTAAACTGCAATGGACCATTGATATTTTTTTCTTCTCTGTAGTTAAAATTTCTATCCACCAGCACTTTATCCACCTAAAACCTAATTTCAGTCTCAAAACTGCCCTTGTACTTAGTAAATCTGCATTACAGCAGTCTATACTTACGTGCCATTTTTGAGTCAGACATGCTTCCCTCTCTCCCCACATTCAAAACCATACATAGTCACAGGCCATTCTCCCCTATAAATCAACTTTCTCTGGCAAATTCTATCCATAAATTGCTGTTGAAAATGAGATGTAGGCTTCTAGGTTATTTAGGTGTTTTGACTGTTCTTTAGTAAAAAATACATTGTTTGATAATGCTAGCATAAAAGCCCTATGCTATCTTTGTATCCATCACTAAAAGTGACATTTTCTGAGTTGTGTCCATTCCCAAGAAGAAATGTTATTATCTATCTGTTGTTGCATTTCTTTTATTTTGGAAAAGAGTTTTTACCATATTTCTATTTTGAGGTGCTAAATTTTTAGGAGGGAAAGATGATTTTCATAATTAGAAAAAAAAAAAATTAGAGAGGTTCATATTTTTTAGAATGGATGATGATGAAGTAAGGAGTTCTAATAGGATGACTGCCAAAAGCCTAGTAAATCTATAGTAGTACTAAAAATATCAAAACAGTAGTCTAATTTTTAGCAAATTGAGAATATTCAGATAACATGATGAGGATCTGAAACTATTTTCTCTATATTCAAAGTATTTTAATTTCTCACTGTGTCTTTCTTTCCATTCTAGAAAGTATTAAAAAAAAGTAGGAAAAATCTTTAAAATTCTATGCTTAATTTAAAGACTTCATGCCCAGATTAGCTCATGCATTTTATTTTATGTCTGCATGTGGAAAACCCAAATGTAGAGCTAGGCTGCCAAGCTTAAGACTCCCATATTGGCAAATAAAACCTGATTTATTTGTACAAAGTGAAATTGAATTATTTTCAAAAAGTAGATTTTCTGTATTCCTTCTCTAAAAGGAGTTTCTAGGCTCAAATTATATAATTGGAAGGTCAATTTCTAGATCTTATGTAATTAGTTGATGTAGCCAATTACATGTTGTAACAGTAAGTGAAGCAGGATGTGACTTCCTGCTTCTTATGCTGTTTGGGAGATTTCCATTTTTAATGTCCTCTCTCCAAATCTTTATTCATTTATTGTTAGATGCTATTTTGGCAGCACTGCAGCCTTTCGAGTTTGCCAGGCTCCATAGCATCATTGGTTGGCTACAGGCCATTAATTTATTACCATTCCATAAACAGAGCTACATGGAAAAACATACTGACAACTATTAGGACTTAAACGCCTATTTATTACTCTTGCTCCTAAATTATGGCTAAAGTGCCACAAACTGAGTCAAAAGAAATCTTAATGTAAACATGAACTAAGTATACTTGGCCTTGTAAAAATGTTTCAGTAACTTCTGGCGCTTTGACAATGCATTAAGATCCTTCCAATTTTTCCTGAAAGTTAGGTTATACTAATTTTACATTTGCAGTCCATGACAGTCAGTGCATAAAATGTAACTGCACATCTGATTTTTTTCCAGGTTTAACAGTATACAGTCTATATATGGAAACTCCTTTGCAGGACTTACAAAACTGGAATTGCTCATGATACATGGAAATGACATTCAGAATATACCTAATGGTGCTTTGAAAGATCTTGTGTCTCTACAGGTAATACTCAGGTCTTCCTAAATGTCATAAAATCTAACTTCCATGAATAACAGAAGACAAAAATAAGCAACTTCTGTAGTACATTTCTTAAGATTAAGATACCATTTTCCTCCCAGATATGCCAGAGATCTTTTAAGTATGCCTATGTCATATTGATAATGCCAACTAATACTCAGTTGTTTTCTTCCTTTTTGACCAGCATATCATTTTTCAGTGGTGCAAAGGATATTTGTATAATGGAGGAAAACTTCTGCTTGCTTGCTATTCTGTTTTGATTTTTATCAAAAAAGAAAATTAATCTGTTATTCTTTTTTTTTTTTTTTTTTTAGGTTTTCAAAATCAGTTATAATAAATTGAAAGTCATAACTAGCCAAACTCTGCAAGGACTTTCAAGCTTAATGAGACTGCACATGGACCACAACAGAATAGAGTTTATTCATCCAAATGCTTTTAATGGATTAACTTCTCTGAGACTGGTCCACTTAGAAGGAAATTTGCTCCAGCAGCTTCACCCCAACACCTTTTCAACATTTATGGTCCTTGATTATTTCAAACTGTCAACAGTAAGACATCTCTACCTATCTGAAAATACTCTTAGGACTTTGCCTGCAAGGATGTTTCAAGGCATGCCACTGCTGGAAAATCTTTACCTTCATGGGAATCCATGGGCCTGTGACTGCAGTTTAAAGTGGCTTCTTGAATGGAATGAAGTTTCTGGAGGTAAGAGCAAAAATACCAATGCTTCTTCAACTCACAATGTTAGACTCTTTTTTTTTTTTTTTTTTCCCCTGTTCTGCATATGGATGGCTTTGTTATTTCCTGAGTATGATTATTTACATGATGTCTATGTGCACTATTATGTTCCATTACCATTCAATAAATGCACGTATTTAAAAACAGTGAAAAGTAAGCAGTTGTGTGTCACTTGCTAAAAGTCTGTATTCGACAACAGAATAATTGGCTATTACATGGAAAAAGTCACCTTGCAGCTTGTAATTGGAAGGAGGGGAGAGGTTATAACCTGTTAGTGTATTTCTTTGCACAGCAGTATACCTTTGACTAAGGACTGGCAATTGTCCTCAACTAACAAAGCTAGTAACTATGTGCTCTCATCAGAGGTGGGAACATTGGATCTGAACTTGTTTGGCTAAGGAAGGGATGGAAATCAGTTTTCTACATTTCTGGATGAGTCCTTTAGCTTTGATGCTATTAACATAAAGGCTGTGACATAATACACATCCTTCATACCTATCCATGCTTCTTCATTGACCACATCTTCTGTTATGATGGAGAAATATATTTTAAATGTTTTCAGAGAACACGTATAATGCCGCTATGTTTTTTTTAGAATAATTGGTCTATCTTCATTCAGGCTTAGATGTGAGATAAATATCCCACTGCTTAGGCTGGGACGCTTTGTGGCCATGTGCAGAAGCAGAATACTAGAAGCAAAACAAAACAAAACAAAAAACCAAAAACCAAAGAAAAAAACAAACCCATTTTTATAATGACTCTATATCAGGAATACAGTAAATGAGGGTTTTTTTGGATGTCATTTTTCACTTTGGGCATCTCAGTTACCTAAGTGCTTGCTATAGTAGGCCAGAGGGACTGGTGTTACACCAGAGCTGCCACTAAAATATTGAGGGAATTGTCATCTAATTGCAAGTGAAGATGTCTCAAATGAGTACTGGAGTCACAAGGTGCTTATAATGATTTGGAGTTTGTAGGGGAAATGATGGTGAGTCTTATCTTAGAACATGTAATTCATTGGAGTTTTGCACTTATCTACAGGACAATACTTTAAAACTTGAATGTGTATTAGAAGTGTTCCTGCCTGAATTGATACTTGAGGCAACTAACTTTGATATTATGTTTTCCCAATGTACATTTTAATATTCTTAAATACTCTTCTTGATCCAAATAAGTATGTGTATTAAGTATACTTAAGTTGCACTGTAACTTATAACAATGAAATATTAGCTGAACTTTCTTTCCTTGTCCAGTGTTGGGTTGTTAGCATTTCTATTCAATTAAAACACCTTTTTAACACTACAACAGTAGTGATTATTGGAAAGATAAAATAGTTTATCCATGCCATTTTCATGTATGACAGATTTTGTGTCTTTATATAACTATAAAATTAACTTATTTGGGAATTCGTTCCATGTAGAGTAATTAATGTTCTTCAGACCAGTGTGGCCACTGCTAAGTTGACTGCAGGCTAGTTCTGTCATAAAGTATGCTTTTCCTATATTTGAAACATTATATTTGCATCTGCAAGTGATAGTCTGGTTCAGTTAAATATTCTATTTGTAAGAACTTCTAAAGCAAATTGATTTGTCAGACTGGCAAAACACATATTTTTCAGATAAAAAATACTATGAAATTTTGCCACACTTTTCCCATGCTGCTAACATTTTGCCTTATAACCCACCTGTATATTGTTCATTCATCCAAAGATCCCCCATTCCTCAGGAATGATGAGCATGGCACTTATTCCTAGAATAACTGGAATACATTTTATTTACAACATGTTTCCAAACTAAATATGTAAGGTGACATTTGACATTCTAGTGAGCAGAACAATGTAATAAATATAAGACTTCTATTTTGCAGACAAGAATCATGCTGGCATTGATAGAAGAAAGGAGTCAAGGCTATCATTTCCTGTTTCATTACTCCTTCTCTGGTTTAGTTTTTATTTTATCATTACAGAGTTTAGTTATTTCAGTGGTCAGGGAAGAAGCGGCACTTCTGTGGACTTTTGCTGCTGATTAATAGCTTGTAAGTGCAGGAGCTCCTCATCAGATTTTGGTGGCTACAGTGGAATGTGTTGTGTATTGCTAGTACTGTTGTTAATAAACAGAGAAAAATAAAAAGCTTCCTGGATTATTTAATGAGGAATTCTAGCATTTCTGAGGTAAATGCTGCATTTCTGGAATCTGAGAGGACCTAGTTCTCTTCATGTTAGATCCACAAGTTAGACTGCTAGTTTCTCAATGTAGAGATGCAGACTTTTTGACACAGCATATAATTTTACTGGCTTATAAAATGTTGCTCTGAACACTTCAATTTCTAGGCATTTCATTCAAAGGCAGTGAATCTAATTTTCAGAAGGATGGAGTATTCAGTCTTCTCATTAAAGACAGAAGAAATTGTGGTTAATTTGATAAATCAGATGACCATGCAACTGATCACAAAGAGGTGCTATTTTATAAGCCTTGCCTAATGTGTCATGTGTTCTTCATGTGGTCCATTGCAGACCTTTGAGAGTTATTTAACTCCAGGGCAGAGTTCTTCAGCTTACCAGTCTTTTGTTTTCCCTTTTTCTTTTCCCTTCTTCTTTTTTTCTTCTTTTTTTTTTTCTTCTTGCAGGTGTTTTAAAATGTAAAAAGGACAAAGCCTATGAAGGGGGACAGCTCTGTCCTAAGTGCAACAGCCCAAAACAGCTGCAGAAAGAAGATATTCAAAACTTGAAAGATATTTCCTGTAGGAAACCTGTCATTCAGACCTCACTGAGACAGAATAGCAGCACTCAAGATGAAGAAGATAGTGACAGTTATGAACTCCCTCTGGAAGAGCTTCAGTCCTCTCCATGGAACATTACTCTAAATATGACTGATGAGCATGGCAATGTAGTCCACCTGAACTGTGAAATCAAAAAACCAACAGGCTCTACCAAAATTCAGTGGAATCAAATCCAGACTCAGGAGATTGATATAAATGCTACAATTTCACTGGATTTTGAATGTCCTATGAATCGAGAAAACTATGAAAAACTATGGAAGCTTATAGCTTATTACAGTGAAGTACCTGTCAAATTAGAGAGGGAACTTATGGTCAGCAAAGAGCCTAAAATAAGCTATCGGTACAGGCAAGGCTCAGATTACGATGCTCTTTATTACACAGGTGTGAAAGCTCAAATAACAGCTGAGCCTTCCTGGGTGATGCAGCCTCTTATACATATACAATTAAACAGGCGCCAGAGTACAGGGAAAAAAGTGGTGCTATCTTTTTTTACAATGTTTTCTCAGACAATTCCTACCAAAGACACCAGGCAGCAGAGAAGCTGGGTAATGATAGAGCAAAACCAGAACACAAGGACAGCGCAGAGTGTGGTGGAAGGGTCGGAGTGTCAGCTGAGCTGCAATGTGAAATCCTCGGAGAGCCCCTCCATTCAGTGGTTCTTTCCAGATGGGACTAAACTACAGGCACCATTTAATCAGAAGGACAGTAGGTTTTCCATTCTCAGTAGTGGCCAGCTAATAATCAAAGCAGTGAGTTACACTGATGATGGTTTGTACCACTGCATTGCCCAGGTGAGAGATGATGTGGACATGATGGCTTACAGACTTGTAGTGCAGCCTTCAGCTACTCAAGTAGTTGATTCAGATGTAGCAAGAGTTGAAAAAAATGTTGGAGATCCAATAGTTTTGCCATGCAATGCAGTTGCCATCCCAGAACCACAGTTGAGCTGGATTCTTCCAAATGGCCAGGTACTTAGTGATCTGTCAAACTCTTCAAAAGGATATATGTTGGACAATGGTACTTTGCTTATTCCAAAAAGCCATGTAAGTGATAGTGGTCATTACAGATGTGTGGCTGTCAATCAGCAGGGTTCAGATCAGTTTGCTGTAAGGGTCACAGTAAATAAAATGGTGTCTGACAGGTCATTTAAAAGGATAAAACTAAAAAAGCGCCCAGGCTCAAAAAAATTGACAAAAACAAGAGGGCAAGTCATAGATGATGGAGAAGGATCAGGGGCAGGAGGGGTGGAGGAGTTCCCACGAAGAAAGAGCCACCTGAAAGACTGGGAGATATCCTTTAAACAAAAAAGTGACCAGGTGCCAGATACTCAAATTAAAAAGGGGAAGAAAGGCAGAAGGAAAATGAAAATCTGGAAAAGTACTGATAGAACCCAAGACAGCAATGTTGCTGAAGGCCGGAGAGTCTTTGAATCTCGAAGGAGAATTAATGTGGCCAGCAAGCAGATTAATCCACAGCATTGGGCTGACATCTTGGCAAAGGTCCGTGGGAAGAATCTTCCTAGAATAACAACAGCTACAGCCATTTCATTGACAACTGCACTGCCATCAGTCATGCAGAAAACTACCCCAGTCCCTCATCCGGTAGCTAGCCCTCCGCCTTCAGATACAGCAGCTGATATGGTAGATTCCTCTGCTGATTCATCACCTGTGGGTGAAGATGAGCCATTCTCAGTCACTGTTTCCCACAACACTAAAGCATTCTCAGTCCAGTCCATATTAATGAAGTCAGAGACTGGACCCTTCTCTAACCACAGGGCTTTAGAAACACCCGCAAGTATATACCCTGAGGAAGTCACTGTATCGGGTCCATATTTGACTCCTGTCTCTACAACTGTGCAACCCCAAGGCCAGCAGCATCTTGATATGAGGACTGATGATTCAGGTGCAGTCAAAGAAAATATGCATACTCTCACTGAAGAACCTGTAACCAGACAAATTGTAACAAATCTTCCTAATATTCAGAGCAGTTCATTCACATTGGAAAATGTAGATAGAACTGTATCTTCTACGCCAGAGGAAAATTCTGCTTTTGCTCAGCTACCACTTGATGCTACTCTCCTAGCTGAATCTCAGGCTGTGAATCTTCACAGCATCTCGGAGACAACTGTAAAGTTCAATGAAGGGGACCCGATGAGTGTCGACACCTTAAGTTTAACACCTTCTCAGTTGGATGAGATCACCCCAACAGATTCTGTAGGCACTACTACCATTTCTTCATCCATTTCTCCATTTGTTTTGGAAAAAAGCAATGACCTGATACACCAGCACAAAGAAATATCTACAGGTCAGACAAAAATGACAGACTTAAGTACAAGTTTTCCATCTGTCACACCTGTCAAGTTTCAGAGCAAGGAAGAACCTGAGACCCACAGGAATATAGTGACTCACGAAAGCATGTCCAGCAGTTATGCA